>JACVBY030000437.1:105000-355000 GCA_017589505.3 Metroxylon sagu | reverse complement strand
CCAAATATTCTTGCAGAATATATAGCTTTACAGTTAAAAAATAGAGTTTCATTTCGAAAGGCAATGAAAAAAGCTATTGAATTAACTAAACAAACAGATACAAAAGGAATTCAAGTGCAAATCGCAGGGCGTATCGACGGAAAAGAAATTGCACATGTCGAATGGATCAGAGAGGGTAGGGTTCCCCTACAAACAATTCGCGCTAAAATTGATCATTGTTCCTATACAATTCGAACTATCTATGGAGTATTAGGCATCCAAATTTGGATATTTGTAAATGAGAAATAATAGAGCTTCATTTGTCTTGCCATTCTGTCCAGTGATAGAACAAAAAATTACAAATTGTTTCATTCCTTTTTTGTTAAATCAAACAAAAATGAGCAATTCTAATTCTATAAGGTTGAATAAAAATTCGATTGACCATTTGGTATAATTGCTATGCTTAGTGTGTGACTCGTTAGTTTTTTCTTTAGAGTTTAGAGTTTGAATTAAAAAACAAAAATAGACTGACCCCTACTATGAACTTAGTAACATATAAATTAATAACCAACTTATTGCTTCGTATTGTCGAGATCCCAAGAAACAGTCACTATATGAGTGGATCGATCATATAGTTGTAGCAACTGAATTTTTTCCATACAAAAGAAATCTGATTATGGGTTGTGAAGCAAAAATAAAGGGATGTGGATAAATGGAAGGATGATAGAAAGAGAGAACAAAAAGATCAATGATATATGAGACCAATATGTATGGTCTATGAATCACCTCATAAAAGGCAGTGTGATAAAGCATTAATACTGATATAATCAATACTGATATAAATATATAAATGTATAAATATATAAATGAAATATAAATAAATAATATAAATTAATAAAATGAAAATATAAATATAAAAAATAAAAAAATAATAATAAATAATAAAGAGCCTCGGGTTAATAAAAACTGAAGAGATTGACTCGGGAATGAATTTTGCCGAAAGCTCCATTGCAGAGTTCAGGCTTAACCATTAATGGAGAAGCTATGGGAATGACGAAACCTGTGACTGCATAGGATTCTATTGAAAACGAATCCTAATAATTCATTGGGTGGGATGGCGGAACGAACCATGAAAAAATTGATTTATCCTGAGAGGTGTCATGAATTGACACCTACGAATGAAAGGGTCAATATTCGCCCGCGAAACCTTTATTTATTGGATTACAATTTTTTGGCGCGATTCGGTTCGATAGAGGTCAAAATAAGGATTCATTATATTCTACGTTATATTCTAAAAAAAGAAGCATTTTTTATATTTTCTATATCTAATCTATATCTAATAATATACACGTCTAGCTGTATATTTTGTATATACATCTTCCTATAAATTAAATATCAATAAATGCCATTCATTACTTCTAATTACTTTTACTTCTAACTACTTATATACCTATTATATTTATTTATATCTATTATATTTATTATTTATATTTTTTATTATTTAATATTTATTATTTAATAATATTATATAATATTATTATTATACATGTTATAATTATACATGTGTATCTGTAATATTATTGAATCGTTTCATTCGCGAGGAGCTGGATGAGAAGAAACTCTCATATCCGGTTCTGCAATAGAGATGGAATTAAGAAACAACCATCAACTATAACCCCAAAAGAATCAGATTTCGTAAACAACATAGAGGAAGAATGAAGGGAATATCTTGTTGAGGCAAACATATTGGTTTCGGCGAATACGCTCTTCAGGCACTTGAACCCGCTTGGATCACAGCTAGACAGATAGAAGCGGGGCGGAGAGCAATGACAAGATATGCGCGTTGTGGCAGAAAAATATGGGTACGTATATTTCCTGACAAACCTGTTACAGTAAGACCTATGGAAACACGTATGGGTTCGGGAAAGGGATCCCCTGAATATTGGGTATCTGTTGTTAAACCGGGTCGAATACTCTATGAAATGGGCGGAGTATCAAAGCGCGCGGAAGCAGCTATTTCAATAGCTGCGTGTAAAATGCCTATACGAACTCAATTTGTTATTTCACGATAGGGATGTAAAACTAAACAAAAGGGATATCGAGGATGAAAAAACAACCACAGGTTTCTTTTTTTCTGGACGGACAATATTTCTTTTTTTCCTTCATCCTTTCCATTGAAATAACAGGTTCAAATAAAAAATATATGATTCAACCTCAGACCCTTTTGAATGTAGCGGATAACAGCGGGGCATAGCTTATATTCAGAAGAAGTAGAAGGCTAGTTGAAGTTAGCATACCAACAATGCTGGTAATATAGGTTATGGTCTTAAGACATCCACTGATGCATTCAAACCTAAATAGTACCAAGTGAGAGATGAGCAGCATCAGTGTAATAACAACTAAGAAGTTGACGAATATTAGACTACGACAGACCGTGAAGTAGAGCCTACTGGCATGTTTGGTCAAGTCTTGATGGACAATGTAATATGCCGTGACCATTACACCAGCCATTATCAGCTTGAATTTAGAGTACTCTTTAAGTCGTTTCACCGTAAGCACGTTGCTAGATTGTCTTTGACCTCGTCTGCCATCCTAATCACATATCGTAGAATAGAGAATCTCGTTATGATCTTAAGGAAGAGGAGCGTTGATGCTTATTTTGAAGGATAAAAAAGATAGCGCTTGATAATTTTATGAAATAAAAATTACCAAGGAAATATAATGCAACAAGTGTTTAATGAACATAGAGGGTAATGAAATTAAAATAGACTGTTCAAATAATATTAAGAAACTAAGGTATACATAAAAGATTTCTATCAACAAATAATAATAGCCGTTGAAAGTTTGCTAAAGCATACCATTGAAGTAAGGATAAATTGCATGCGTGACAAATTTAATGAAACTTATGCATTGTAAAGGATCATATCTTGTAGTTAGTCATCTTAACTGCTAACTAGTTATAATGCAGTTGTAGAATCATGAGAGTTACAAAACTTTAAATTTTGAAATAATTTAATAAAAACTAATTTTTAAAACTTCTAACAATAACTAATTTGTAATTATTTTTTAATGCATTAAATCTCATCTTTGTCTCTTGGTTCAGATGTATCTTTCTTCTTTCTTCTTTAAAATTCAGGATTTAGATATGGATGTTCGAATTTACTATCACTTATTAGTTTGAAATATCGCTATTCTGCTTTTTTTTTTTTTTTTTTTTTTAAAGTCTATCAATGTTTGAATCCCTTCTTTTATAGAAGCTTTTTTATAATTTATTAAGTATTCTAAGAGAGAAATATAACAAAAGTTGCTAAAATTACTTTTAAAATAAAAAATTAAAAAATTAAGATACCTCTGCGAAGCTAAGATTTCATAAGATAAAACAATAAAGTACTAAAGATTTCTTTTATGTTGAAGGCTTCAAATGACAATTGACATTACCGATTAGAACCCCACTGGTTGTACTTGCAGAAGTATGGAGCCACGCTAATTAAGTTAGTTTTCAAAATGAGATTTATTCTGCAGTATATCACTAACCCAAAAAAAAATTACTGCAGAATATGACAATAGAAACAGCAGTTCACAATATAACAGGTAGAACTCAGGCTCTAATCTGAATAATAAAAATAAGACAACGGTCACTATTTGCTTACAGGTTGCCCGATCTGATTCTATAAGGATATAATCAAGATATATAAGCACAATCTGTCCACATGACCCAATCCTCGATCGGTGCAGATCGAGCAAAACAAATAAAGAAGATTAAGGAAATGAAGTTGACCGGAAGCTAGGGGGGAGAAGAGGTTTGATGAGAACAATTAGGAGGGAGGATTTATGTAAATTTCGTTGCACCGTCCAAAAGAGGAAGAGGAGAAGTGCTAATAGTCACCACAAAAAACTTGGTAAAACTATTTAAAAAATACCAATAAAAATATCGATTCTCATAGATCAATTAGTTCAACAAAAGAACTAAAAATAGCATTAACATCATCAGAAAAAGAAATTGGCATAGAATAATATCAACTTCTCCTTGGGCAAGTTCCTGAGAACAAGAAAGTAGCGGTTATCATAATTCAAACAGCGGAAAGCCAGAAGCTACTCATGGCAAGTCACTGAAGAGATGGATCGGCAGAAAAAAACTAAAAATTAAACAAAACAAAAACAAAAGATTGGGCCAATAAAGAACACCGAAGAGGTGAACTAGACGATGCACAGGCAACAGATTCGAAAGGCCCTTACGTGGTCTATATGTTGAGACACAAAAACCGCACTCCATTCTCTTAATTATTTATTTATCTGTCCTCCATAACTCTTTGGAGCAAAAATAGTCAACTCATTGTTCTCCGATTTGAACTATCACTGCGGCATCACAAAATTATATATATATATATAATATTTATGGATAAAAGCTTTGAGTTTGAGATTTACTGGCATGCATCAAAAACACAAAACCGTCGAACTTGAGTACCATAAATAAAATCAAGAAAAAAAAAGGAGGAAGAAAAAAAAAAAAAAACTCTAAAAGCTGAGATGGGAAGAAATTAATTTGATAGACCATAAGCTGCTAAGGCCCATCTGCAAGAATAGTAAACAATACTTATGATTTACAGAAGTATAGCCGATTAAGACGGTCTTGCCAAAAAGATCAGAATCTTCTGTTTTGGGCATATATATGTTCGAAGATTTTGAAATTTCTTAAAACAATTAAATATTAACTTTCCTAGCTTCAGATCATATGAAAGAAAAAATAAAAATAAAAAAAATTAAATTTGCTAAAGCTGTGCATTAACCTCAACCTCAGATCGGTCATCCATCTTCTTCAGGATCTTCTTTGTCTAGAAAGGGCAAAAGTGCAGCTCAGATTTGTAATCCAATCGTATACCTTATTGAGATAGGTAATCCAAAGGAATTCCCCCTCTGAGAACCGTATATGAGAATTTCATCTCGTATGGCTCAAGCCGAAACACACAAATACTGATTTCAACGGATATGTAATAGAAAGTTCAAAACTTCTTAGTCACTTGATTCGATTTGCCCCAAAGATACGAAGTAACAAAAATCCGGAATCTCTTCTTTGTGATGATAATGCCAAAAATATCAAGTTGGCTCATCTGTCTTTCTTTATGTGACTTGACCAATTCTCCTCCCGGTGGTGAAGCCCTCCAACTATCTCCCTCTTATTCCATTCCTCCTGCTTTCCTCTTCCTCATCATCCACTCACTTGGAAAATTCCATCTCCAGATGATGGTTAGATCGGCAAGGGCTGAGGGTGGTATTCAGGTAGACTGATCTCAAATAACCTTCCTCGCATACTTGGTTTTATTTCGATATGATCTATAATCTCAAATAACCTTCCTCGCATACTTAGTTTTCTTTCGATATGATCTATAGCTAGGAGGGTTAATAGTTTAACTTCCTCCCAGCTAGAAACTTCAAGATCTACAAACAAGCCCAAAAACAGAAGGCTCCAATCTTTCTGGCAAGACCGTCCCGTCTTGATCGGATGTACTTCTGTAAATCATAGGCACTGCTTACCATCCTTGTAGATGGGCCTTAGCAGCTTATGGTCTTTCAAATTTCTTCCCATGTCAGATTTCAGGTTTTTTTTTATTTTTTATTTATAGTACTCAAGTTCGACGGTCTTGTGTTTTGATGCATGCTGGCAGATCTCCAACTCAAAGCTTCTATCCACAGATATTATATATCTTTTCAATTCTTCTAGAGTTTTGATAGGGCGGTGAAAAGCCTAGAATTTTCTTCTTATGAGAAATCTCTCCAATTCATTTGGAGTTCCATGTTAATATTTTTCTGAGAAGTTGCACTGAAAGTTCAAACAAGAGAAAAAAGAATTGATTTTTTTTGCTTCAGATAATTCTTATTTTTACCCAAGAATCACTTATGCCATCATGATCACATGGAGGAAAGATAGATAAATAATTAAGTCCGTAGAGTTTAGTTATTGTATCTCCAACTAGAAATCATGCAAGGGACTTTGGAATTCGTTGCCTGCTTGTGTATCATCTCGTTTGCGTTTAGAGTCTTTTTTGCTAGCCCAATTTTTATTTTTTTATTTTTTTTTATTTTTAGATTTTGTTTGCTGATCCATCTCTTCAATGACTTGCTATGAATGGCTGCTGGCTTTCTGCTGTTAGAATTCTTTATAGCCACTGTTTTCCTGTTCTGAGAGAAACTTCCCAGAGACTACTTGATATTATTCTATGGCACTCTCTTCTTCCGATGCTAATGCTGTTTCTTGTTCTTTCGTTGAACTAATTTTTCTGTGAGAATGGATATTTTTGCTGGTTTTTTCCTATAGTTTCACCAGATTATTTTTTTTATAACTGAGCATAGCTTTGGAAAAATTTTATTGGCACACTTCTCCTGGTCCTCTCTCTCTTTTCCACAATGGGACCAAACATGCAGAAATCCCCCCTCCTAGATCGCTAGACTTCGAGAATAACAAAAAAGGGGACAAAGACATTTCAAACTAGTAAGTGATAGTAAACTACTGTATTCATATCTAAACTCTCAAAACTTTTAATGGAGGAGGAAAGATGCAGCTGAACCAAGAGACAAAGATGAGATTTAATGCATTAAAAAGTTTGAATTAGTCATTTTCAAAGATTTTAAACTTAGTTTTCAATTAAATTATTTCAAATCTAGCACTTTGACAAGTCACGGATCTCTGCAAGTGCACAGTATAACTACGTACTTAGTTATTGAAAGGACTTTCTGTAAGTGCGTGGGGGTCCTCTCTCACTTTTGCCAGAAAAAGAAAAATTTTATTAAAAAAAAATAGCTCTATCACCAAAAGCAATTTGCCCTCGCATCTTTGCCGATGGTAACTGCTCTTTATTTGTTGATAGAGCTTCCATACAAATAATTTAGTTTCTTAGTTTTGCTTAAACAGTTTATTTTCTTTCATTATTTTAATGCTCATTAAACATTAATTATTGCACTATTATGTTTCTTCAGCGATACTTTTATTGCATAAAACTAGCAAGCACAGCTTTTCAGCCCTTCACTACAAACATCATTGCTTTTCTATCACTATTATAACAAGATTCTCCATTAATGTTTGGTATGTGAATAGGATGGCGGAGGACAGTCTGGTAACGAAGGAGAAAGTCAAGTACAATCTGGAAACAAAATTGTGTTGAAACGACTCTCGGAATACTCGAAATGCATCATGAAAATGATCATTACAATATTATTGGCATCCTATCCGGCAAAGCAATACATAACCAGCCACGTCAAGCCATTCTACTTCAAGATCTGCTGTGGCCTTTTGTCAGCCACTTTCTTAGCCGATCTCCTACTGCTGCTGCTCACTTCTAACTCGCTACACCCTGGGTGCACCACCGGACGTCCCAAGATTAGCTTAGTCTATCTCACCAACATTCTTGCTATGCTTACTTCAGCCAGCTTTCTGCTTCTCTTGAATATAAGCTATGCCATGCTCGCAATCCCTCTGTCTCCAATCATAGCAATTGTCGGCATTGCCTTTTACAAAGGAACTAATACAGGCCAGTCACACGAGGTTACTGGTTATGAAGCTTATCAATCAGAGCTGAAGCAATTCTTCGACCTTTCTGCGTTGGTTACAATCGATGCCGTCGTAGGAATGCTTGGTGCTATCATTGGTTACTTCAAAAATTTCCATGAAGATGTCGATCTAGCTCCTGTCAAGTTCTCCGTGGCCCTCATCTTCTTCACTGTCATATTTGGTCTTTTGTCAGTGTTGCTTACAACGGTACCACCCTCACTTCACAATTCCAATGCTGAAGCGCGCTTAATTACCTTCCTCGAAGTCCTCAGTTATGCTTTGTTTGGTTTGCTAGCGCTCGTAGGACTAGCAGTTGCTGCTGAATTTGTGGATGAATTTATTTTGCTGGCTTTCTTCCATATTTTCTTGGCACTTGTGGTTTGGTTCATGGAAGATGAAAGGCAAGTTCACAGAGGCCCAGGTGGTGAAAACGAGCTTGACAACTCCTCGACCGCAATTACCACTTCCATTTTTGCAGTAATGATGGTGGTTTACTCAATGTGCTTCAACAGTGAATGTGATAGCTTTCCCCTCAAGACCTGCATGCTCTTCATGTCCATGGCTTTTGTGCCCAGCCTGAGTTGGATGCTACTGGCATTCAGACCTCCAAGAACAGAAATTAGCCTGGAAAGGGTTGTGAAGTTACTTATTTTTTTCACCATATTTTGGTTGGTACTAGCCATGTTGGATCTCATCGTCTTAGCAATAATTCATCTATAGATTATGTCCTAGAGGATATGCATCAGTGATCACGAGCTCAACCCGGGATATGAATCCATGGGGTGACACTTACTTTTGTTTATTTTTATTGTCTGTCCCTCTTGTATTTTGATTGCTAGAAGACCATTTTTATTGTGTGGTTCTCATCATTTCTTCTTAAATTTTCTTAGAGCACTGCATACGTGGAACTTTTTTCAGATCTATTTCACTTTTCTGTGTGTTAAAATGATGGTAAGAGAGGATGGAAAAGTTATTCATATTAAAATTTTGAATGAAAAATACTTGTCTAGGCTCACATGCAAAATCGTGGCAAACAGAAAGGATTTGAAATAAGGTGGTGGAAAGTTCAGGAATCAAGCAGAAATAAGGCCTAGAATAATCCTTGTTCCTACTTTCAAGCAGGTTCAGAAAGAAAAAAAGGAATGATCATGCCGAAAGATCCCAAAATGCACCACTCAAGAAGCCTAGAAGAGGGAGCGCAAAACAGTGCAAGTAAGCGTAGTTGGGATATGCGATTCCAAAATTATCAGCATTGCGGTATATAACTCTATTGAAGCTCAAATTAAGACAAGAAATTTTTGTGCCTTTTACTTCCTGGATTTGAAATTTTGACTGTGTTTCTTGCATATCATTTCTGCTTTCAAACTCCCTCAGTCTGGAATGTGAATGATAATTGAATATATTTCAAACTATATCAAGAACTCGATATCTGTGAAAAACGTTATGTATGGTCCTTGAACGTGTTTGCAGCTGATGCATTTTGTGGGAGATTTGTTGCCTTCCATGCATTTAGGTCCGAGTTTCAGATAAAAATATCGCACATTTTTCTCTCTAACGCTACTGTTGCACCCACTCCCACGTAGATTCCTTCAGAGTGAATGGTGTCTGCCATTTTACCTCCTCCAAAATGTTCCAGTCTTTCAGCATCAGATGGGACTTCCACGCGAAAGGGACTGGTATTATTTTGTTCCTAAAATAACGCACCGTTTTATTCTGTTTACCTTTTTACATCAATGTTGATTGTTACTTCTCGCAGCTTCCTACTAAAGAGGTCAAAAAACGACAGCGCCGTTTACCTTTTTGACCTTTCTACGTGGTCAAAGAAAACCTCAGCCCTAGAGTTATTCATGTCAGGTGCAAAATAGTTCAACTAAAGAGAAAAGGAATGGAAATAAATCTCAAAGATAATTTAGCATCACTGTCAGAACCTGCATGGTACCTGAGTTGCCTTGGTGAACGGCCTGCACCCCTGAGCGTCGGACTGACAGCTGTATCCAGCTAGCTCCTTAGATTTCCTGTAAGATACGCCTCAACCACTTGGATATTTATAAAAATTTATTAATTTTGATTTGTAAGAATTGAAAGAGAGTTGACTCTGACAATAAGTTTGACCTACTTTAATAATGCTAAAAATAATTTTGTGAATTATTATTTTTTGCAATTTTTAAGCTATCTTGAAATATTTGAGTGAGAAAATTCATATTGGAAGATTTTTAATAAATAATATTTTTAATTTTTATATTTTATATTAGTTTAAATTATTTTTTTATGTACCTTTTTTTCTCTTGCTGAGTAAAATATTTGGACACGTGTTCAGTTGTGATTTGTTCATGCAGGATCTTAAGCGGAATAGCATCATACAAAGGAGGCGGGGATGCTCTTCCACTCTCGCCATGCTTAATTTGTTTTGGATTTTTCCTTGGCTTGCCTGCTTGTATGGGCCGCTGGGATGAGGCCGAACAGCTGAGTTGCCATATGTGATATTTTGTCACCCTTTTATGGAGCGGAGTTCTCTCATTCATAGGTGGGACAGCTCTCTAAATATCTTATTTGAGGAAACTGAGCTGAGGTGAGCCTCTCAGATTAATCATCGTTTTTTTTATCATATTCCTTCTGACTGATTGAAAATTTTATTATTATCCTTCGATTAATTTATATTTTATTTTTGGCAGCCATTTAAGAATGACTCGACTACTTGACTATTTTGTTTGCCACAAACTGGGGTCTGCTCTTTTGGATTAACCACCAGCATTTCATGCCTAGCTCTCCCCGAGTGAAATTTTTCTTTTCATCCTTGATTATTTTACATCTATTTTGTTGGCTTTCTTCCACATTTTCTTGTCTTTGATTCATGAAGAGCTACCAGCTTAGCCTGGGGAAATGGCAATCAGTAATCAATGATCCAACCAATTCCATGCCATTACTCAAAATAGTTTAGCCAGCTATATGTTATAAATACATGTATTTGATTATGAACGTAGGAACATGCTTTGCTTTTTTTTTAAAAAAAAAAAAATCCAGTTCTACCAAATTCAATATTAATATTTGGATATTCAAATCATCAAAGACCCACACTATGTATTAATTATGACACTTATATCTGTAAAAATATCTAGAAATAAAAAAGAAAAAATCATATACTCTAGTAGTTTTTAATCTATATATCAAGTAGACAAAAAAAATATAGATAAATTTATGATTCTAATATGCTAAGATACATAATAAAAAAATTAAATTAAAAATCTACTTTATCAGTCATGACCTACGAAATTAATATATCTTAATTTTTAGATAATAGCATGGCCTTATGTCATTTAAATTATCTATTTTGGTATCTACTTGATGTGTGGATTAGGCTATCAAAAACATTATCTTTAGCTTCTTAAATCTTTTTAATAGTATGTATAGTTGTCCTATTATTGATTTTAGATATGAAAGGAGCAGATATCCTATCCTTTTAAAAGAAGCAAAGACCATTCTATTAAATGGTGCTAAGATCAAACCTTCTGCTATGAGCGAAAGCAACGTGTTAACGTGTATCATGGTTTGGCTTGGCTTAAGATGTTCAGTCTATTCCAAGGGGTCGACTACATAATAGTTTAGCTAACTGTTAATCCAATATGTAGGATAAGTGATTAGAGGCTGCCGTTTCCCAAGGCTTATCAGGTCGCCCTCCATCTGCTGCCTTTCGATATAGAAGTACTTGAGTAGAAGTTAATTGGTATAAAAAAAAATTTAAGTTTTAAGCACTTCAATTTTCTTTTCTCATTCAACGTAGAACTATTTTTTAGGTAGTACAATATGGTCAAGTTACTTATAAAAGTTTGAAATCCTTCTATAAATTATGAATAATATATAAAATACTCTAACTTATGATTAAGTTACTTATCAAAGTTTGAAATTCTTTTAGCAATTATAAATAATTTATAAAATATTCTAACTTATAATTATATTCCTTACCACTCTAGATAAAATTACTAGAAACTAATCCTCAATTTCTAATCCTTAAGGGCTTTATCAACCTTCTTGATTTTCTGGACTCTTCAACCTTCACCTTTTTCATCCTTCTAACTATTAATTTATTATTAAAAGATAAAAGACCTCAATTGAGCTCTATTTATAGCGAGATTTCCTAAGTTCCCACTCTTCATAAGATTCTAATCTCTTAAAATTAATAAACTTTATAATCTATAATGATTTCTTTAAGGAAACTAAAGAGATAAATATCCATTAAATATTTAAAAATAGATTCTTAATTCAAAACTAACTTCTAACTCATCTAATATAATTTTAAAATATAAAAATTTTGATAAAAATATTAAAAATCATCACAATCTCAATTAATGTCATTTTCATAATTTATCTGATGTTAGTAATGATATACGTTCATAAAATTGCTTCTAACTTTTCAATTGACCTTCGATTTAAGTAATTTAAGATGCGTAGGAAAGTTAACTCAATACCAAATATTATAGATATAAATTTAATAAAAAATTTTAATTATACTTTTTTTGAAGGATACAAAGGTAGTGCTTGATAATTTTATGCAATAAAAATCACCAAAGAAATATAATGCAAGAAACGTTTAACGAACATTAAGGGTAATGAAATCAAAATAGATTGTTCAAGCAATATTAAGAAACTAAGGTACCAACAAATAAAAGTAGTCGTTGAAAACTTACTAAACCATACTATTGAAGTAAGGATAAATTGCATATGTGATAAATTTAATTAAACTTATGCATTGTAAAGGACCATATTTCATAGCTAGTTCTTGTAAAAACATGAGAGTTGCCAAACTTTGTTTTGAAATAATTTAATTAAAAACTAAATTTTAAAATTTCCAACAATAACTAATTTGTAATTATTTTTTAATGCATTAAATTTCATCTTTGTCTTTTAGTTTAGATGTATCTTTCTTCTTTCTTCATTAAAAAAATTTAGGGTTTAGATATGGATCTACGAATTTACTATCACTTATTAGTTTGAAATATCTCTATTTCTTTTTTTTTATATAATTTTTAAAGTCTATCAATGTTTGAATCCCTTGTTTCATAGAAGCTTTGCATAATTTATTAAGGATTCTAAGAGAGAAATATAACAAAAGTTGCTAAAGTTACTTTTAGAATAAAAAATCAAAAAAATTAAGATACCTTTGTGAAGTTAAGATTCCACGAGTTAAAACAATAAAGTATTAAAGATTTCTTTTACGTTGAAGGCTTCAAATGACAGTTGATAGATATTTAACGCATGCCATCCGGCACAAGTCAAAATATATTTCGATATATATTTCTTAGCATCAGACATGCTTGTCATATTTTTTTAACATGCCACGTGCCATATAAGATATGAAAAATATTATACCAAGTCTAAGAAACAGCCTTGACGTTAGCGATTAGAACCCCACTAGTTGTACTTACAGAAGTATGGAGCCACGCTAATTAAGTCAGTTTTCAAAATAAGATTTATTCTGTAGCATATTACTAAACCCAAAAATTACTGTAGAATACGATCATAGAAACAGCAATTCACAATACAACAGGTTGCAGGTTGCCCAACTTGATGGTATAAGGATATAATCAAGATATATAAGCACAATCTGTCCACATGACCCAATCCTCGATCGATCCAGATCGAGTAAAACAAACAAAGAAGATTAAGGAAATCAAATTGACCGAAAGCTATTGAGGAGAGAAGGTTTGATGAGAACTAGGAGCGAGGATTTATGTATATTTCGTTGCACCGGCCAAAAGAGGATAAGGAGAAGTGCCAATATAGTCACTACAAAACATTTGATGAAACTATTAAAGAATACTAATAAAAATATCGATTTTCACATACCAATTAGTTTAATAAAAGAACTGGAAGCAACATTAGCATCATCATCAGAAGAGAGTGGCATAGAATAATATCAACTTCTCTTGGGCAAGAGAACAAGAAAGTAGCGGTTATCATAATTCAGACAGCAGAAAGCCAGAAACTATTCATGGCAAGTCGCTGAAGAGATGGATCGGCAGATGAAAACTAAAAATTAAACAAAAGGAAAACAAAAGATTGGGCCAATAAAGATCATCGAAGACGTGAATTTGATGATGCACATGCAATAGATTCGAAAGGTCCTTACGTGGTCTATAGTTTCAGACACAAAAAACCTAACTCCATTCTCTTAATTATTTATATGTCTATCCTCCATGTGATCATGATAACCCACGAGATTCTTGGGTAAAAATAAGAACTATTTGGAGCAAAAATAGTCAACTCATCATTCTTCGATTTGAACCATCACTGCGACGTCGCAAATATATATATATATATAACGTGAGACTCCATGTGAAGTGATTTGTCGTCAGAAGAAATACTGGGTTTTTCACCATCATATTAATCTCTAGAAGAATTGATATATTTATGGATAAAAGCTTTGAGTGAAAGATTTGTAGCATGCATCAAAACACAAAGCCGTCGAACTTTAGTACCATAAATAAAATCAAGAGAAAAAAAGAAAAAGAAAAAACTCTAAAAGCTGACATGGAAAGAAATTAATTTGATAGACCATAAGCTTGCTAAGGCTCATTTGCAATGACAGTAAAAAGTAGTTATGATTTACAAAAGTATAGCCGATTAAGACGATCTTGTCAAAAAGATCGAAGTCTTCTATTTTGGATGTGTGTGTCTATATATATATATATATATATATATAAATAAAGATTCTAAAATTTTTTAAGAAAATTAAATCATGAGCCTTTCTAACTTCACATCAAATCATATGAAAAAATAGAAAAAAAAAAAGTACGTTAAATCTATGCACTAACCTCAATCTCTCCATTTTCTTGGGAAAGAAGTTGGGGGACCTTCTTGGCGGGCGGGACTCGAGGGGAGGGCGGAGAAGTTGGGGGCTATTTGCAAGGGTGGGTAGGGAGGGAGGGTGGGTGGGGTTCGCTGGACGCCGGAACAATTTTTTCCAACGCAAAAGACGGACGCTGGTACAATTTTTTATCACCACAAACGACGTTGGAAACGTGGGCCTACCTCCGCAATTGGCGAGTAAAATCCCTAATTTATTTCGTACTTGCAGTCGCTGCCAAATATATTTTAAGACTTTAAATCATTTTTTTTTGGTCTTATCCCAAATATAATAAAGTGTGAAACTCACTGTACATTCAGCCTCTACATGATTCTACCAATATTATCTTAAATTTTTTATGTTCGATTTCGTCCTTTACAGATCAAGTAGAGATTAAAGCTATGATTATTTGCGTTCTTTGGGCTCTTTGCTGATTGCCATTTCAGTTACGGTCTCTTGTAGGTAAATACATACTACCAAACTAGTCCTCTGTAGACATGCTAGTAGAAAGTCCGTTGTATCAAAACGACCTCTGAGTGAGATCTGCCATGTTAATTTGAAGCATCATGGTTTAGTGGAGATCAAACATTGGTTGAGTGGAAATATGGCAGTTTGAGCTGTGAGGTTCAAAAGAAGTTTTTAAATGCAATTTATTGATTTAAGTATTCTAGGTATTCAACCAAATGGAATGGTGCAATCAGAACATCAAATGCACCATTTTGATTCAATTGCGTTGTTAGAATCAATATTATGGATTATTGTAAAGCGAATGACCATGCTTCAAGTCATCATCTTCCTTTGGCCAGCGTGTGATGACTAAGGAGGTTTGGTGAGTCAACATTTGCTAATCTTCTAGTTTAAAACCGTGTTGACTAAAAACTGAGAGTCCTACTTTGGCATGCGCACAAAATATTGGTTATAGCTCACATTGTTGGAGTGGCAGATGGATTAGGTGCCAAGGTTTTTTTGAAAATGTCACCTTGTATCATGTACATCTTCCTCTGATGTATGAGGGCAAGGTTTTTTTGAAACTGTCACCTTGTATCATGTACATCTTCCTCTAATGTATGAGGGCTCCCAATCCATATTTAAAAATTCATGAATTGAATTAGAATTAAAAATTACATCCATTCTAAATTTGAAATTAAAACTAAATCTTTTTTTTTAACCTCAACCCGACTTAAATCGCCCGACTTAAATCGATTCGATCCAACATATAAATATTAATTATATAATTTTTTCTTTCATTATAATAATTTGTATTAATTAAAGTAAATTTCATAAAAACTTTTGCATCTTATAAATATATAAATATTCTTCAAAATTTACATTTTTTTATAAGAATCTAAGTGGTTGGTGTACAAAAATTTTATGAGTTGAATGCAGCGATCATCCAAGGGTCAAATGAGCAAGTTGTGCACAAAAGCTGAAAGGACAGTCTGAATGCCGATGAACTCTCTACAACCTTCGTAAGAAATTTTTGCAAGTCATGTACGTACCATATGCTGATTCTGATAGCGTTGATAAATTATCCTTTGGGATTTATTTTCATTCCTTTTGTCTTTAGTTGAATTATTTTGTTCCTGGCATGAATAATTCTAGGGTTGAGGGTATCTTTGTCCATATAAAAAAAAAAAGTAGACGGAATAAAACGGTGCCTTACTGTAGGAACAAAGTTTTACCAGTCCCTTGCGAGTGTAATACCTACCTATCGTTGAAAGATTGGAACAACTGGAGGACGTAAAAAGGCAGACACCATTAGCTGTGAAGGAATCTACCTAGCAATTAATTAATGTGTGCAACAGTCGTGTTAGAAAGAATATATATATATAAAAAAATGATTATTTTATCCAATACTGGGACCTAAATGCATGGAAGGCAACACATCTCCCATATTCATAGGTTGTACAGGTCGAGCAGTGGAAACTTGAAGGAAACTTCCTTTTGCGAGGAATCTTGAGTAAAAGATCACAAACTCCACCGCGGCTCGAGGCTTCATCTTGATGTAGCCGCACCATTTCGGGAATCCTGCTTCTTGTATTTATATTATTTCTTTCATTAGTTTTCCCTAAAGTCAACCATGCATGGAGCTAATCCTAGCTTGGACAACTTTCTCTTTCTCTCCCTCTAATAAAACTATCTCGTAAATGCTGCTAAAATAATTGTTCAGAGCAAACAATCCCCTGCAGTACAAGTTGCAAGAAATTTCTATGATTGCCGACATAGAATCATGATAGGTACTTTTAAACTTCTCTATACCACTCACATGAGCCTTTAAAGCTACATATAGTTTTTCCCTTTGTCATCATTATTAAGAGTTCTCATCTCTACCGTCCAAGCATAGCAAAGAGTTATATAGTAAGTATATAATTATATCTTTTTTCAGTTGATATAACCAGAGCTTTATCTAATTGTCATTTTATATTTTAGTCCTTACATCCTACTTATGCTACCTTTTGTCATCCAAATAGCTCTGCCAGATCAAATAGATATAAAATAATCAAGGGTGAGAATAAATAAATATCAATCAAGAAGAAGTGGGCATGAAATGCTTGTGGTCCATCCAAAGGGGCAGGTCTTAATATCCGACAAATAAAATGGTTAGGTAGCCGAGTTATTTTTAAATATCTATAGTGCTATAAGTTAAAATATAAAATAATTGATGTGTGATAATAAAATATTCAGTTAATAGGAACCTTCGTTTTAAAGTCTCATCCCAGCACCTCTTGCTATAGCAAAAAAAATCCAACGACGAATTAAGGACGGCGGAAGTGGAAACTTTAGCTGTTTGGTCCTCATCCCACCTTCATACAATCAAAAATGCCTTTAAAAAAATCCAAAACGAATTAAGAACGGCAGAAGTGGAAGAAGAGCATCCAGAACAATAAAGAACGCGCGTCGATACGAGAATCACGAGTCCAAATATTTTACTCGACAAGATTGAAAGAAAAAAAAAATTGCAGATATATCACACATAAAAATAATTTTGGCTAATATATAATTAAAAATTTTAAAATATTATTTATGAATTTTTTTTCATTCGAGTTTTCAAGTTAGCTTAATTAAAGATTTTAGAAATAATACTTTATAAATTATTTTAATATGCATTATTAATTAATATCAGAAAAAGACTAAAATGTTATTTTAATTTGTATTCCTAATTAACATCGAGCTACTTGTCAGAGTGAACCCTCCAACTTTTAAACACCAAAATTCCAAACTTTATATATTATGCAGTCAATCCAATCATGATTCCTTACAATCACAGCCGGTGATTACCACCCTTCATGTAAGTAAGCTTATGATGCTCGTTTGCCGTTGTTTCATTCGTGAATTAGAAAGGAACTAGCCCTGCACCCTCCCATTGCATGGAATATATATAAATGACTTTTTCTATCATATTTTTAACAATATAGATAATGCTCTAATTTATAAATAGTTGAAAGACATAAGGCATTAGATAAATATATGAAAGGATTGAAATGCGACCTTAAAGAGATGTGATTGAAGTCGGTTTTAAAAAACAAAAAAAGACATTAAGAAAACACAGCAGCTAAACCTTATATAAATGTTGGTGTAACAAGTGAAGTAAATTAAATTTTATCCAGTATAAATAATTTTTTTTAGACTATCAACATTATTTAATTTGTCATTGTCATTAAAAAAATAAATTCATATTAAATCTACTGATAGTTTAATATAAAAAAATAATAGTTTTTAATTAAAAAAATTCTTTAAAAGGAAAAAAGAAAAGAATCAGTTAAAAAATTAATAGTTTAGCATAAAAAAATGAACCAAAAAAATGTTCTTCACGAGAAAAAAGAAAAAAGCTGATTAAAATAACTTAATAGTTTGATCAACTAAAAAAAATTAACCATTTAAAAAAAAATAGTTTGATCGGCTAATAAAAATTAATAGTTTATTCTAAGAAAAACCTTTTGATCCAAAAAAATATTTCTCATGGAAAACAGAAAAAGAACAGGCTAAAAAATTAATAATTTCATTTAAAAAGTTTTAGACTAAAAAAATATATAACTATTTTGAAGCAAAAAAATAAATAATTTTTAACTTAAAAAACATATTCTTCATGGGAAAAAAGAAAAGAATTAGTTTTAAAAAATTAATAGTTTGATATAAAAAAGTTTATGACTACAAAAAAAAAAAATTCTTCATGAGAAAAAAGAAAGAGTCAACTAAAAAAATCAATAGTGTGATGTAAAAAAATTTTCCAATAGGAAAAAAACAATGTTCCTTGCAAAAAAAAGGAAAAACAATTAACTAAAAAAGATTAATAGATTGATATAAAAAATAGTTTTTGACTAAAAAAATATTCTAAAAAGATGTTCTTCTTTAGAAAAAGAAAAAGAATCAGCTAAAAAAATTAATAATTTGATTGGCTAAAAAATTTAACCAACTAAAAAAATAATAGTTTGTTCTGTGAAAAATAATAGAAAATAAAAAAAAAGGAAAGAGCATGCTAAAAAAATTAATGGTTTGATTGTTAAAAAAAGTTTCTGATTGAAAAAAAAATTGTTTCCAGGAAAAAAAGAAAAAAAATTAATTAAAAGAATAATAGTTTGATGTAAAAAAAATTCAAAGAAAAAAAAAGTTTCCATAAAAAAAGAAAAAGAATTAGCTTAAAAAATTAATAGTTGATATAAAGAAAAAATGGTTTTGAAAAAAAATGTTTTCTATGGAAAAAAATCAACTAAAAATAATTAGCACCTAAAAAATTTAAATTGGCTAAAAAAATTTGATTGGTTAAAAAATAATAGTTTGATGTAACAAAAATAATTTTGATTAAAACAATATTCATCATGAGAAAGGAGAAAAAGATCAGCTTTTAAAAAAATGATCGACTTAAAAAATTGATTAAAAGAGAAAAAATGATAAAATAAAATGAAAGTCCATATATATATATATATATATATATATATATATATATATATATATATATATATATTTATATTTATATTACTTTCTTGCCACTATACCAAATTAGTTCTAATGATACGAAATAAAAGATAATATTTGTTATTAGTCCTCTACGTTTATTAGAATAAGAGGAGTTAATATTATTGGAATATTCATTCATTTTTCTATCTATAACAATTATTTTATTCATCACGTGAATGACAGTAGGGTTGAGGGTGTCTTTCAGTGCCTTGTTCTTGGCAACGAAGCCATTACCAGTCCCATTCTCCGTTCTCCCTGAGGGTTGTCGCGGAACCGTCACGGCCACATCCTTCGTTTTGGCCTCTGATGCCGTCACTTCTGCCTCCCAAGCTGTCAATCGTTGCGGCCTCCTTCGAGCCACCAGCCGTAGCAGCCGGCCTTCGCCTTTAGAGTCGTCGAAACCCAAGGGAAAACCCGCTGCTCCCCAAGGTTCGATTTCTTCCTGTCTCTTTTGGCAGTGGGGGAGGTATTTTTTTCCCCACGTTCCTTTGCCGTGCCGCCAGCAGGGTGGTCGGTCCGACCGGTGAGGACTTTAGTCCTCATCCTCTTCCTCAGGCTCTTTTGCTTTCCCGATCGACCGCCGGCGGTCCCTCCCTGACCCTCGCGTCGCCATCTGGCCAGTTCACTTAGGCCTGGTCGGTCTCGGGTCTGGTTCACCTGGCCGGGATCAGCTGGGTGATTCAAACCTTGTTGATGCCTGCACCGACAGTGCCAATTTAGTCCTTTGATTATTTATTTATTTATTTATTTGGACTTTCTGATACCTCTCTCCCTCTCCTTCTTTTTCTTCATTTTTTTTTTTTTTTTTTGAGAGTTGATACAAGTTTTGGGAGTTTCAAGACAATAATTTAAAAATAAAAAGTCTTTTAACCAACTCTTTTAACACCATGCTGCAGTTAGCACTCCGAGCTATGGCTTGTCGCAAGCCCATATAGCTGGCTGGTTTGCTCGATTTACCTCAACCCACCCAACCTACGTTGTCAAACATAGGAATCTGCCGCTGTATGATTTTCTTTTCTTTTCTTTTTTTTTTTTTTTTGGTCCTTCCTCAAGCCAAAAATCTCATCACTACACCCTTCAAAAGGGTTTAGCAAAGAACAAAAATTTTGAGCATGGACAATCAACATATCGCATAATAATGGCCACTCCATGGTATTCAATAATACATGTGTTAGTAATATCATGTTGATCATTTATGATAATTTGTTACGGTACATATTATGATGAAATGAGCATTTATGTTGTCATAATAATTTATTACGATACGTATTATGATGGCATGAGCATTTATGTTGTGATAATACATATGTTAATCAAATGATATTGATCATGTATAGAAAATGATTATAATAGAAATATGCTTGATTATGCATGATTATAAATTATATATGCATGTTTTGAGCTTTATATAATTTGATTTAATAATATTGTAATTCACGATTTCATGCTTATTGAATTTAATTATTAATTTAAAAATGATAAATGATATGGATGATGATGAGCAATAGGTGAAAGGCAATAAATTAGTCATGAAATTTAGTTGCCACAAGGAATTAAAGCATGGCTGAATTCTGGTTGCCATGATAAGCTAAAGTATTGTTAGATTTTAGTTAGTACCATAAAGAAATACAGTTACATTTGATTGCCATTACAGGTTAAAGTATAATTAGATTTGATCGCACGATGGGCTAAAGTATAGCCTTCACTCATTCAGTGCCTATTCGAATATAAAATTGTGAAATAGACCAAACTACTATTCATAACCTAATAAAATTGAACATTGATACAAGATGATTATTATGATGATTATGATGATATAGCTTACCATTGATCGTACATGACATATGTTGTGTTATGTATTTCGATGCTATTGCTGTTATTGAATATGATTATACTAGTTCTTAGAAATATGTTCATATTATACTATTATTACTCATGTTTATGCCATTATATGTTATATATTTATAATGATAAATCATCTTGCATGCTATGTATAGATAAGATATTCTTATTGGGCTAAGACTCATTACATATTTTTTTATTATTTTATAGAGCTCAAGATGTTTAGACTATCTTATAAACAGTTTCTGTGATCAACTAGAAAGACGTATAAACAGATAGAGTTAAATTAGATTATCTGATATAATAAAATAAATTAAACTTTAAGTAGTAAGCATAAAGGTTAAATCTTCTTATACCAATATTTGTAATAAATTAGACTCGATTTATATTTCTTATAAATTAAATAATGCTTAAGTTTAATTAAATTTTTGGTAATTTATAAATTATAAAAAAATCAAAAATCAAATCTTAAATAATTTTTAGGTTATCATGTAGAAGTTATGTTGCTATGTAATGTGTTCAGCCCAATTATTGGGTTAAGATATGGCAAGATGTGAGAATTTTATCTTTGGACCTAAATGCATGAAATGCGACAAATCTCCCACAAAATGCATTAGTTACACATAAATTCATTAGCTATACGTTCATTTTTCAATAGGCAACGGGTTTGGGTTGAGCCATGGTACATTTTTTAATTTTTTTTTTTTTTTAGAATTCAAACATCAATCTCATCTATTTGAAACTTTCATTCCAAACCTTCAATCCTTCGTACCATACGCTTTGCTCTTACTTTTCTCTTTATTTATGGCATCAGACGCATGCTATCAAAAGCATCATTAAAAAAGAAAACCCTCCAACTAAGTTTACCGCACCTCTTTGCATGGTACATTTTGGAATCTTTTGGCGCCACGGTTCCTGTTTTTGTGAACTTGCTTGATAGGAACATGGCTTATTCTACACCTTGGTTCTGCTTTTTTCCTGAACCATCCACTACCTTGTTGTGGATATTTATTTCCTGCAAGTGTTCTAGGCTAGCGATTTCAAACATTTTCCGATTGCTACGATTTTTCATGTGAGAATTTAGAGAAGAATTTTTCATCCAAAACTTTATTATGAATATCATTTCATTATTTCCCACTATTATTTTTAAAATATAGGAAAATGAAATAGAGAGCTCCATCATGAGAAATTGGAGGAAGCAGGCTTCCCCATATCATTAATTTAGAAGAAGATTTATGGATACAATCAAAATAAAAATAAAATGTCACACTATGGATCCATCCTTCGGTTGAGCACATGATGTGGTTGCATATCCTTTAGGACATAATCTATTGATTAATCCCTAATAAGATGAGATCCACCATTGCCAGTACCAACCCACCAGTGGTGAAACAAATAAGCACCTTCATAACCATTTCCAGGCCTTCTGTTCTTGGAGATCTGAATGCCAGTAGCATCCAACTCAGGCTGGACATAAATGCCATGGACAAGAAGAGCATGCAGGCCCTGATGTTGAAGTGATAGTCCTCACTGGTGAAATACACTGTGTAAACTGCCATTATTATTGCAAAAATGAAAGTGGTGATGGTGGTGATGATGATCGAGAAGGTGTCAGGCTCGTTTTCATGACTTATGGCAGTGCTAGATTGGCTCCTTCGATTATCCTGCATGAATTCATTGCTGAACCAAACTGCAACCGCAAAGAAGTCCGGAAAGAAAGCCAACAAAATAAACCTGCCCACAAATTCACCAGCAACGGCTAGCCCTGTCAATGCTAGCAAACCAAGCAAAGTATAGCTGAGAACTTTGATGAAGCTAACAAAGCGCGCTTTAACATCGGGATCGTGAAGTAAAGGTGGTAATGTGGTAAGCAGCATTGCGAAAAGACCAAAGATGACAGTGAGGAAGATGAAGGCCTCGGAGAACTTAGCAGGAACCTGATCGGTATTTATAGGGAAATTTTTGAAGTAACCAAAGATGGTACCTATCATTCCTCCGAAAGCAGCATTGGTAACTGATGTAGAGAGATCGAAAAATGGCTTCAGCTTTGATTGATAATCTTCATCATTAGTAACCTCGTGAGCCTGATCTGTCTTGATTTCTTTGTAAAAGATAATGCCGATAATCGCTATTACTGGAAGCAAAAGGATAACTAGCGGGGCATAGCTTATATTCAGAAGAAGTAGAAGGCTGGTTGAAGTTAGCATACCAACAATGTTGGTAATATAGGTTATGGTCTCGAGACATCCGCTGATGCATTCAAACCCAAATAGTACCGAGTGAGAGATGAGCAGCATCAGTGTAATATCAACTAAGAAGTTGATGAATATTAGACTACGACAGACCGTGAAGTAGAGCCTACTGGCATGTTTGGTCAAGTCTTGATGGACAATGTAATATGTCGTGACCATTACACCAGCCATTATCAGCTTGGATTTAGAGTACTCTTCAAGTCGTTTCACCATAAGCATGTTGCCAGATTGTCTTTGACCTCGTCTGCCATCCTGGTTACATACCGTAGAATAGAGAATCTCGTTATGATCTCAAGAAAGAGAAGCGTTGATGCTTATTTTGAAGGATAAAAAAGATAGCACTTGATAATTTTATGAAATAAAAATTACCAAGGAAATATAATGCAACAAATGTTTAATGAACATAGAGGGTAATGAAATTAAAATAGACTGTTCAAATAATATTAAGAAACTAAGGTATACATAAAAGATTTCTATCAACAAATAATAATAGCCGTTGAAAGTTTGCTAAAGCATACCATTGAAGTAAGGATAAATTGCATGCATGACAAATTTAATGAAACTTATGCATTGTAAAGGATCATATCTTGTAGTTAGTCATCTTAACTGCTAACTAGTTATAATGCAGTTGTAGAATCATGAGAGTTACAAAACTTTAAATTTTGAAATAATTTAATTAAAACTAATTTTTAAAACTTCTAATAATAACTAATTTGTAATTATTTTTTAATGCATTAAATCTCATCTTTATCTCTTGGTTCAGATGTATCTTTCTTCTTTCTTCTTTAAAATTCAGGATTTAGATATGGATGTTCGAATTTACTATCACTTATTAGTTTGAAATATCGCTATTCTGCTTTTTTTTTTTTTTTAATTTTTAAAGTCTATCAATGTTTGAATCTCTTCTTTTATAGAAGCTTTTTTATAATTTATTAAGTATTCTAAGAGAGAAATATAAGAAAATTTGCTAAAGTTACTTTTAAAATAAAAAATTAAAAAATTAAGATACCTCTGTGAAGTTAAGATTTCATAAGATAAAACAATAAAGTACTAAAGATTTCTTTTATGTTGAAGGCTTCAAATGACAATTGACATTACCGATTAGAACCCCACTGGTTGTACTTGCAGAAGTATGGAGCCATGCTAATTAAGTTAGTTTTCAAAATGAGATTTATTCTGCAGTATATTACTAACCCAAAAAAAAATTATTACAGAATATGACAATAGAAACAGCAGTTCACAATATAACAGGTAGAACTCAGGCTCTAATCTGAATAATAAAAATAAGACAACAGTCACTATTTGCTTACAGGTTGCCCGACCTGATTCTATAAGGATATAATCAAGATATATAAGCACAATCTGTCCATATGACCCAATCCTCGATCCGTCCAGATCGAGCAAAACAAAAAAGAAGATTAAGGAAATGAAGTTGACCGGAAGCTAGGGGGGGAAGAGGTTTGATGAGAACATTTAGGAGGGAGGATTTATGTATATTTCGTTGCACCATCCAAAAGAGGAACAGGAGAACTGCCAATAGTCACCACAAAAAAACTTGGTAAAACTATTTAAAAAATGCTAATAAAAATATCGATTCTCATAGATCAATTCGTTCAACAAAAGAACTAAAAATAGCATTAGCATCATCAAAAAAAGAAATTGGCATAGAATAATATCAACTTCTCCTTGGGCAAGTTCCTGAGAACAAGAAAGTAGCGGTTATCATAATTCAAACAGCGGAAAGCCAGAAGCTACTCATGGCAAGTCACTGAAGAGATGGATCGGCAGAAAAAAACTAAAAATTAAACAAAACAAAAACAAAAGATTGGGCCAATAAAGAACACCGAAGAGGTGAACTAGACGATGCACAGGCAACAGATTCGAAAGGCCCTTACGTGGTCTATATGTTGAGACACAAAAACCGCACTCCATTCTCTTAATTATTTATTTATCTGTCCTCCATAACTCTTTGGAGCAAAAATAGTCAACTCATTGTTCTCCGATTTGAACTATCACTGCGGCATCACAAAATTATATATATATATAATATTTATGGATAAAAGCTTTGAGTTTGAGATTTACTAGCATGCATCAAAACACAAAACCATCGAACTTGAGTACCATAAATAAAATCAAGAAAAAAAAAAGGAGGAAGAAAAAAAAAAAAACTCTAAAAGCTGAGATGGGAAGAAATTAATTTGATAGACCATAAGCTGCTAAGGCCCATCTGCAAGAATAGTAAACAGTACTTATGATTTACAGAAGTATAGCCGATTAAGACGGTCTTGCCAAAAAGATCGGAATCTTCTGTTTTGGGCATATATATGTTTGAAGATTTTGAAATTTCTTAAAACAATTAAACATTAACTTTCCTAGCTTCAGATCATATGAAAGAAAAAATAAAAATAAAAAAAATTAAATTTGCTAAAGCTGTGCATTAACCTCAACCTTAGATCGGTCATCCATCTTCCTCACGATTTTCTTTGTCTGGAAAGGGCAAAAGTGCAGCTCAGATTTATAGGAGGATCTTCTTGGCCTGGGAAGAGCAGAAGTGTACAGCTCAGATTGATTTATAAGGGGGAGTTGCTCAGAATTTATAGGAGGGAGTGCAGTTTATGTTCCGCAGGAGAAAGAGGAGTCCACAGGAGGAGAAGAGGAGCCAGCGTTTTCGGTTGGTCATTCACGTTGCAGGGCATGTTTATATTTATGTTCCGCAGGTCGCTTTTGGCCAAAACCGAAGGTGGCGTTTTGGCGAAAGATTAGCCAAAACTCCGTTTTGGAGAACTCCGAAGGGGGCGAATGGGGGCGACAAGGGGGGCCAAAACTCCGAAGGCCAAAAAAGGGGCGACAGTGGGGCCCGAATGGGGGCGACAGCCAAAACTCCGAAGGCGAATGGGGGCGACAGTGGGGCCAAAAAAGGGGCGACAGTGGCCAAAACTCCGAAGGCCAAAACGACAGTGGGGCCAAAACGACGAAGACTCCGAAGGCGAATGGGGGCGACCGAAAGGGGCGACGGTGGGGCCAAAACTCCGAAGACTCCGGCGAAAGGGGCGAAACTGGGGCCAAAACTCCGAAGGCGAATGGGGGCGACAGTGGGGCCAAAACTCCGGATTCGCGAATGACATCCGACCCGAAGGTGGCTTTTTGACCAAAGTGATCCGAATGTTCCGAAGGTTCAACTTCTGTTTATGTTCCGCAGGAGGAGAGGATCCGCAATGTTGGCTTTTGCCAACATTTGTTTATATTTATGTTCCGCAGGAGAGAAGCGTTCCGTTGCCATGCATATTTATGTTCCGCAGGATGTTTATACCTATGTTCCACGTGGCACGCAGCCGTCGCACGACGAAAAGTCGTTCGGTTGGAAATGTTCTCGCTCTAGCTTGGCAGCACGTTGGCAGCACGTCACGTGAGTTGCAAGCGCTTTATTATTTTCTTTTTCTCAAACTATTTTTTAAAATATTATAATCTTCTTTCTAAAATACCATACTCTTTCGTTGCATAATATAAACTACTTAAAATCTATACTAAGAGCATCATTGATGCTATAAGGATGCTTCAAACTTAGTCATTAGTGCTATAAAGATAAGCTTCATGCGGAACTCTACCACCATGCTATAGATAGCAATTTCCTTATATTATCAACTTTTGTATACTCATATCGGCTCTAATACCATTTGTAACACTGTAAGCCCCTTGATACCGCAAAGATGAGCTTCATACGGAATTCTACCACCATGCTATAGGTAGCCATTTCCTTCTACTTACCAACTTTTGTATAATTAGATCGGTTCTAATATTATTTGTAACGTCGTAAGCTTCTCTATTGATCCAATTAATCCGTTAGCGGAGCGAAATCGCATGATCTTAAAAACTCAATTATAAATTAATTGGTAGCAAGTGAACTTAAGTTATAAGTATTTCAAACTTTTTTTTTTTTTTCATTCGATGTTGAACTATATTTTAGAAGTATTACACCTCTTATATTTTAAAGAATATGTGCTTCTTCAAAAGCACTTTTTTTCATATGATGGATTACATATAGAGGACTTTCTGCTACTGAATTATTGATGAGCAAAATCTCTAGTTTATCTTCCATTTGTGGTCGCTATCAGATGCATTTAGAGACTTTGGACCACTTATTTCTTTCTTACCCCAAGTCTGAGAAAGTGTGGACTCACTGAACATTCGGCCTTTATATGGTTCTATGAATACCACCTTGGATTTTTTATGTTCGGTTTCGGCTCTAATTATTCATGTGCTTTGGGGGGAGAAGCAAAAATGTCTGGTTGTTTGAGCAAAAAATGTTATCCTCTCATTGGATTATTTTCCATGCTCAAGCTATGGCTCCGAATAATTTCTTTACAGCATTTGGCAATTGGGGTTCCACTCCGCCTCCATATGTAAATCTTCCTTCTACTCTTAGATTATTACCATATAAATATAAATGATTATAATTATATTTAAAAATAATAAAAAATTTATGAATTCTCAAATAAACATAGATTATGCATGGTTGATAGATATCCGTATCTAAAATGCCGGATGAAATTGAGACATTGTAAGATGTAAGTTTCTTCTTTTCATCCGCATTTGCTGTGAAAAGTTGTATAAAAAGGGGTATTAAATGCTCTTATGGGTGCTTTCGAACAAAACTCAAAAAAATAAAAAAAAACAAAAAAACAAAAAAAAAAAAGAAAGAAAGAAAACGGGTGCGCGAGAAAGGGGGAAAGAGGTGCTGGTCAGACCGTCCGTTAACATGCGTTTGTCGAGGCGGTCCCTCATCGCATCTCAGTCCACTGTCGGCTTCCTTCCGACAAGAATACTGAAATCTGATTTTGAGGGGCATCCAATTCCTTACCGCCGCATCAATAATTCGAATGAATATCTAACAATTTATATAGATTTTAATTTTTAAAATATTAATTACCATAATTAAGTTTTTACAAAAAATTATCGTTCAGTTTTTTTTATTTTTATTTTTATTTTTTTCTTTGCCTTTGAATCCGAATCTACGGCACAGTAGATGCTTTCAGAAGCAAGCTGCACTAGTGAAGTCAGTTTTCAAAATGAAATTTATTTTATGGTGCATCACTATGAGGCCCGTGGTATTGGACTGGCCCAAAGTTGACCAGCCCAACCCCACTCATGCGCGGCCGTCGCGCGTGGAAACAAGGGAGGAATCTCTCCTCCCCTGCCCGAGTCCTTTGGGTAAATGAAGGGGCGTGAAATGAAGGGACGCCCCTAGAGTTTTCTCGGACCGCCAGGGAAAGGAGAGGAGAAAGGGGCAAAGCCCCCTCCGCTGCCAGAGAAAGGAGAGGCCAAGAGAGAGAGGGAAAGGGAGAGGAAAAGAGGAACCATTGTCGGACATTGAGAAGGAGAGGTAAGTCCTCGGTGAGGCATCGACGAAGGAAAAGGAGAGGGCATCGGATGGTGGCCGCAGTGAGGGGATCACAAGGAGAGGAAAAAAAAAGAGAGAGAAAAAGCTGGCGACACTGGCTGTTACCAATCGCGGGTTCGACCGCCGCTGTTGCCGAAGGAGGTAAGGAACCCATGGCCGACGGCCATGGGGTTCCGATGGTACGGGTGGAGAGGAGGAGAAGAGCGTGGGGAAAGTAAGAAGGGGATCAGGAAAAAGAAAAAGGAAGGGGAGAGGAAAGAAAGAAAAATAAAAGAAAATAAAAGAAAAGAAAGAGAAAAAAAGGAAAAGAAAAGAAAAGAAAAGAAAAGAAAAGAAAAAAAAAGAAAATTTAAAAAGGGGGGAAGGAGGAGGGTGAATGCTGGGACTGCAGCGCAGACCCAATGATGGGTTCTGAAAAGAAGAATTAATTTTTATTTTATTTTTAATTAATAAAAAATTTTATTTCTATTAATTAAATAAAATGTATGTGAATTGTATCAGTTGAAGGGGATGACCAGCGTGACAGGGCTGAACCAATTTCGAATCGTCAGTGAGGGGTTGTTAGTCGGATCTTAAAGTAAGATTTTTTCTACATAATTTTTACCATTATTTTATAAATAATAATTGCTTGAAATCCATGCAATAAGCTGATTTGATTAATTGCTTGGTTTTTGTGATTTACATTTGGGTGAATTATGGATTTCATGCTATTTTCTGATTTTTGGTTTTCATTGATAAATTTTGCATAATTATGATTTATGAAATTTTATTATTTTAAAATTGTGCAAGTTACAGCTTAGTTGATTATTTTGGGATATTTGTGTTATGTGATTATAAATTGGTCATTAATAAATTGGAGAAGCATGATTTTTATTTGATTGCATCGATATGTTGTCAGTCATGATTGAGTTGAGATGCATTGATATGCATGCTATGTGTTGGATTGCGATGCATGAGTGCATGAGGGTTGATGCTCTGAGCTGGCCATGTGAGAGCCTCGCCACAAGCCAAAAATATGGTAGTGTTGCTCGTCACAGGCTGGAGTGTGACACTGTGAGTGCCCCGCCATGGGACAGAAACATGGTTATGGTAGTCTAGAGCTGAAAACTATGTGGAATTCGATCCAATGTATGACTGGTTGAGTTTGAAGTAATTGGATGTGTGTTACATGATTGCATGATGGCATCTACATTTATGGGTTTGGTAGTTTGGTTTTAAATAATCATATGAATTTCTATGTGTATTTATATCATAAAGATTGTATATTAAATTGTTATGGAAGAAGGTAAATTTTATGTAGGGGATTCTTACTTGGCTGTTTAGCTCATTATACCTATTGAAATTTTTTTATAGATCTGAGGTGATTAGTCCGATGGGACGGGATGGAGCGACATTGCAGCTATTGCAATTAGTTAGATAGATATAAATTTTGTGTTAAATAAATTTTTAAATATTATAGAGAAAAAAAATAATGAACTTATCCAGGTTTTAAATTATGATAATTGCTATTTTCTTTCAATGATAAAGCTTTTGTGGAATGTAGTATGGATTGCTCATAACAAGCCTTGCATGGTCTCTAGGGCTTGCCTTAGGGTTCATGTGGCCATGTCACGTGGCCGAATAAGATGGTGGATTTGGGGCGTGACAGAAGTGGTATCAGAGCCAGGTTTATGATTATTAGGGATGATGATAAAAATGGTACCAAAGCTAAAGTTATGATTATGGAGGATGGTGACTGAAGTGGCGTGAAAACATTGTTTAGGATCGATGTGAGAGTGAGTGAGGAAAATTTTAAATTTTATTTGAATTAAAAAGTTTTGAAATGTGAACTAATTTTGATTGATATATGGATATCGTAAATTGTAAACTGAACCTTGTTGTATAGAAGTCGATATGGCTTGAAGTAGAGGACATGATCGACCTAGAAGGCCAACCCGATTCGCCGATGGCATAGCTGTGTTGGAGCCATCAGAACCACAAGGAAGTGATACAGCCTCATCGGTGTGGGGTTTGTGCCAGGAGGAGCCCCTTGTGGTCCCACCACTGAAGTTCCTAGTACCCCTAGAGTGGAAACCACAGAAGCAGGGATATCAGGAACCTAGAGTATAGCCCAGCGAGCATGTGACTACTGCACAACTACTAGATATTCTGTTGCAACAACAAGCTGCATCAAGGGCGGATATGATAAGGATGATGGAGCTCCAACAGCAACAACAGCAGCAGTTTTTGCAGCAACAATTGTAGCAGCAGTAGCAACAATAACAACTATGGGACCTCAAAACTCAAACAGAGCACAGGGTTAGCCTGACTGAGTTCAAGAAGTATGTACCATCGGCTTTCAAGGGCACTTCTGACCCCATGGAGGCTGAGAGTTGGTTGAAAGAGATTGATAAGGTCTTCCAGGCCTTGAGATGTCCAGAGGAAGAGAAGGTCAACTTTGTGACCTTCATATTGCTCGGCGAGGCAGCTAACTGGTGGGAGACAGAGAAAGAAAAACTTGGCCCAAATGATGCACCGCACACATGGGAGGAGTTCAAGAAGGTCTTCTATGAAAAATACTTTTCTTAGAGTGTTAGGTTCCAGAAGTTTCGAGAGTTTGATCATCTTGACCAAGGCAGCGTGATAGTGGCATAATATACTACCAAGTTTGAAGAATTGTTGAGGTATGCACCTATAGTAGTGGCAGAGGAAATTATTCAGGCTCGTAAGTACGAAAATGGACTTAGGAGCCTGATCTGACAGCGAGTGGCTGCTTTTGAATTGCTCACCTATAAGGAGGTGGTGAACAAGGTTTTGGTGATAGAAAAGGGCTTTAATGATACATAAGCTGCGAAGGAGAGGGCTATGAAGAAAAGAGGCAGATTTAGAAATTTCCAAGGCCAAGACAATAGAAACCCTAATACAAAGAGGCATAACAATGCATCTCTAAGTAATAGAACCTCAAGTAAAGGTGAAGTCAAGTGTTTCAGATGTAGAGGACCCCATTTCCAAAGAGACTGTAGGCTACCTCAGAAGAGGTGCTACGCATGTGGACAGCCAGGTCACATAGCAGCAAATTGTCCCAAGGGGAAAGAACCATAAGGAAGACTAGAGTTTCTGGTAGCACCACAATCGGGGGAGGCACAGCAAAAACCTAGAGCTCATTGGCGTATCTATGCACTCTCAGAGCCAGATGCTAATGCCTCAAATGCTACAGTGATAGGTATGATTAAGTTATTATCCCATACAGTGTATGCATTGTTTGATCTGGGTGCTACGCATTCCTTTTTATCTTCTTATTTTGTTAAAGGTAGCAAGTTAACACCTATACCATTAGAAGTTGAGATGTGTGTCTCTACACCAAGTGGAGATATTATGTTGGTGGAGTCAATGTGTAAGGATTGCATATTAACTGTTGGGGATATAGAGATGAAGGCAGATTTGTTGGTCTTAGAAATAAAGGATTTCGATTTGATTCTTAGGATTGATTGGCTGGTAGCTTATCATGTTACAATTGACTGTTTCAAGAAGATAGTAAAATTTCAAATTTCTAGCAAGCTGAGTTTAGTATTATGAGTGGCAAGCCATCTGCCCAAGTAAAAATGATATCGGCACTACAGGCCAAGCAGCTTCTCAGGAAGGGTTGTGAAGGGTATTTAGCTACAATGCTACATACCCAACAAAAGGAGCTTTGCACAGAAGACATTCCTATTGTGAACGAGTTCCCTGATGTTTTTTCGGATGAGTTACCAGGGTTACCTCCTGATAGGGAGATTAATTTCTCCATTGATCTGATTCCTGGTACTGGTTCGATCTCAAAGACCCCATACAGGATGGCTCTAGCAGAATTGAAAGAGTTGAAGAAATAGTTGCAAGAGTTATTCGATAAGGACTTTATCAGACCAAGTGTGTCCCCTTAGGGTGCTCCTGTACTATTTGTGAAGAAGAAAGATGGAAGTCTCCAGCTATGCATAGATTATCGGGAGCTGAATAAGGTGATAATACGAAATAAATATCCCTTATCGAGAATTGAAGATTTGTTTGATCAATTGCAAGGAGCACAAGTATTCTCGAAAGTTGATCTTCGATCAGGGTACCATCAATTGAAGATAAAAGCTGAGGATATACCGAAGATAGCTTTTAGGACCAGATATGAGCATTATGAGTTTTTGGTTATGCCTTTTGGTTTGACCAATGCACCAGCTGCATTTATGAATCTTATGAACCGAGTATTCAAATCTTACTTGGATTGGTTTGTGGTGGTGTTTATTGATGATATTCTAATCTATTCAAAAGGCTCACAAGAACATGGAGAACATTTGAGGATAGTATTACAGACTCTTTGGGAAGAGAAGCTCTATGCAAAACTATCTAAATATGAATTCTGGTTAGACAGTGTTGCTTTTCTCGGACATATGATCTTTAAAGAAGGTATTTCAATTGATTTGAAGAAAGTGGAAGCTGTGGTTGCATGGAACATACCTTTTAATGTGTTCGAGGTACATAGTTTTTTGGGGTTGGCAGGATACTATCGAAGGTTTATTGAAGGATTCTCCCGTATTGCCATGCCTTTAACTCGCTTGACTCAAAAGCGTGTGAAGTTTGAATGGACAGAGGATTGTGAGAAGAGCTTCCAAGAGTTAAAAGGACAATTAGTGACGGCCCCGGTGTTGACTATTCCAGTTGGAACTGGAGGGTTTACCATCTATAGTGATGCATCACGTAGAGGACTTAGATGTGTATTAATGCAGAATGGAAAGGTGATTGCTTATGCTTCTAGATAATTAATCATATGAGCAGAACTACCCAACTCATGACTTAGAATTGGCAGTAGTAGTATTCGCTTTAAAAATATGGAGGCATTATTTGTATGGAGATCAGTGTGAGGTCTTCACTGATCACAAGAGCTTGAAGTACATTTTTACTCAGAAGGAATTGAATTTGAGGCAGAAAAAATGGTTGGAATTATTAAAGGATAATGATTTGACCATTAGCTATCATCCAGGGAAGGCTAATGTGGTGGCTGATGCTTTAAGCAGAAAATCTTCAGGTGAATTGGCAGGTCTGATAACTAATCAAAGACATATTTTATTGGACTTGAATAGAGCTGGTATTAAAATCCGAATACATGACCCTAAGGTTCAGCTTGCTGCACTTATAGTACAACCTACCCTAATAGAGAGAATTAAGATGTCTCAGAAGGAGGACCCAGAGTTACAAAAGATTAGAAATGGTGGAGACCAGTGCTCAAACAGAGTTTCAAATTCATGAGGATGGTTCACTGAGATTCAGGGACAGAATTTGTGTTCCAAAGGATAAAGAGCTGAAAGAAGAGATTTTGGGTGAAGCACATGGTTCGACCTATACTATGCATCCCAGAGGTACCAAGATGTACCGTGACCTGAAGAAAAACTTTTGATGGACTGGCATGAAACGGGACATAGCCCTTCATGTTGCTCAGTGCAGGTATGTCAACAGGTGAAAGCTGAACATCAAAGGCCCACTGGACCATTGCAATCTCTTGACATTCCTCAATGGAAATGGGAGCATATCACTATAGACTTTGTGACTAGCTTGCTGAGAACCCCTCGGGGTAGTGATGCTGTATGTGTGATTGTGAATCGATTGACCAAATCAGCCCATTTCTTACCCTTTAGGGTTGGATTCTCTTTGGAGAGATTGGCAGGCATGTATATAGAACAAATTGTAAGACTGGACGGAGTTCCAGTGACTATTGTATCTGATCGGGATAGTAGGTTTATGTCTCAGTTTTGGAAAGGTGTTCATAAAGCGCTTGCTACCAAGTTGAGCTTCAGTACTGCTTTTCACCCACAAACGGATGGACAATCAGAATGGACCATTCAGATCTTGGAGGATATGCTGAGTGCCTGTGTTATAGACTTGTGTGGTGCCTGGGATAGTTATTTGGCTTTGATTGAGTTTGCGTATAATAATAGTTATCAAGCAAATCCAAATGGCTCCTTATGAAGCACTGTATGGAAGAAAATGCCGATCTCTGATTTGTTGGGATAATGTTGGTGAGCGAAAATTTTTGGTACCAGAGTTAGTGCAGCAGACTATTGAGAAAACACAAGTAATTTGAGAACGTCTTCACGCAGCTTAGAGTAGGCAGAAGAGTTATGCTGACAATAGAAGGAGAAAGCTAGAATTTCAGATCGATGATTATGTGTTTTTGAAGGTTTCTCCTAACAAGGGTGTGATGAGGTTTGGGCTTCGGGGTAAACTGAGTCCTAGATACATTGGTCTATTCAAGATTCTGGATAGAGTCGGAGATGTGGCATATCGACTAACATTACCACCAACTCGATCAAATGTGCACAATGTCTTTCATGTGTCAATGTTGAAGAAATATGTTCCGGACCTAAATCATGTGGTGGAGCATGAGCCATTGCATCTTCAAGAGGACCTGACTTACAATGAATACCCAGTATGGATTGTGGACAGAAAGGATTAGGTTTTACACCGTCACACTATACCTTATGTGAAGATACAATGGAGCAACCACTCAGAAAGAGAGGCCACTTGGGAACTAGAGTCAGAAGTAAAAGACAAGCATCCCCAACTCTTTGAAGTATCTGGTAAAAAAAAAATTTTGAGAATGAAATTTATTTTAAGGAGGGGGAGAATGTGAGGCCCATGGTATTAGACCGGCCCAAAATGGATCGGCTCAACCGCACCCACGCACGGCCACTGTGCGTGGAAACAGGGGAGGAATCCCTCCTCCCTTGCCCGAGTCCTTCAGGTAAATGAAGAGGCGTGAAATGAAGGGGCGCCCCTAGGATTTTCTCAGGCCGCCAGGGAAAGGAGAGGCGCTAGGAAGAAAGAGAAAGGGAAGAAGCCCCCTCTGTCGCTAGGAAAAGAAGAGGCTGAGAGAGAGAAAGAGAGAGAGAGAGAGGGAAAGGGAGAGCAAAAGAGGAACCATTGTTCCTCTACCCTTCCACCCAGGAGCGCTACCATTGGGGTATCGTCGGACGCTAGGAAGGAGAGGTAAGTCCTCGGCGAGGCATCGATAGAGGAAAAGGAGAGGGCGCCGGGTGGTGGCCGTAGTGAGGGGATCACGGGGAGAGGAAAAAAAGAGAGAGTGAGAGAGAGGATAAGCTGGCGACGCTGGCTGTTGCCAGTCGCGGGTTCGGCCGCTGCTGTTGCCAGAGGAGGTAAGGAACCCATGGTCGACGGCCATGGGGTTCCGATGGTATGGGTGGAGAGGAGGAGAAGAGTGCGGGGAAAGTAAGGGGATCGGGAAAAAGAAAAGGAAGGGGAGAGGAAAGAAAAAGAAAATAAAAGAAAAGAAAGAGAAAATAAGGAAAATAAAAGAAAAGAAAAGGAAAAAAAGGAAAAAAAGAAAATTAAAAAAAGGGGGGAAGGAGGAGGGTGAGTGCTGGGACTACGGCGCAGACCCAATGATAGGTTCTGGAAAGGAGAATTAATTTTTATTTTATTTTTAATTAATAAAAAATTTTATTTCTATTGATTAAATAAAATGTATGTGAATTGTATCAGTTGAAGGTGAAGACCAGCGTGACAGGGCTGAGCCAAATTCGAGTCGTCAATGAGGGGTTGTTAGCCAGATCTTGAAGTAAGAATTTTCCTACATAATTTTTACCATTATTTTATAAATAATAATTGCTTGAAATCCATGCAATAAGCTGATTTGATTAATTGCTTGGTTTTCGTGATTTACATTTGGGTGAATTGTGGATTTTGTATTATTTCCTAATTTTTGGTTTTGATTGATAAATTTTTGCCTAATTATGATTTATGAAATTTTATTATTTCAAAATTATGCAAGTTACAACTTAGTTGATTATTTTGGGATATTTGTGTTATGTGACTATAAATTGATCATTAATAAATTGGAGAAGCATGATTTTTATTTGATTGCATCGATATGTTGTCAGTCATGATTGAGTTGAGGTGCATTGACATGCGTGCTATATGTTGGATTGCGATGCATGAGTGTATGAGGGTTGATGCTCTGGGCTGGCCATGTGAAAGCCTCGCCACAGGTTAAAAATATGGTAGTGTTGCTCGTCCTAGGCTGGAATGTGACATTGTGAGCTGCCATAGGCCGAAAATGTGGTAGCGTTGCCCATCACAGGCTGGAGTGTGACACTGTGAGTGCCCCGCCATGGGTCGAAAAAGTGGTTATGGTAGTCTAGAGCTGAAAACCGTGTGTAATTGGATCCAATGTATGATTGGTTGAGTCTGAAGTAATTGGATGTGTGTTACATGATTGCATGATGGCATCTATATTTATGGGTTTGGTAGTTTGGTTTTAAATAATCATATGAATTTATATGTGTATTTATATCATAAAGATCGTATATTAAATTGTTATGTAAGAAGATAAATTTTATGTAGGGGATTCTTAATGGGCTGTTTAGCTCATTATACCCGTTGAAAATTTTTTACAGATTTGAGGTGATTAGTTCGATGGGACGGGATGGAGCAACATTGCAGCTATTGCAATTAATTAGATAGATATAAATTTTGTGTTAAATAAATTTTTAAAGATTGTAGAAAAAAAAAACAATGAACTTATGTTTATGATGTTAGTGGACGTTTATCCAGGTTTTAAATTATGATAATTGCTATTTTCTTTCAATGATAAAGCTTTTATGGAATATAGTATGGATTGCTCATAACAGGCCTTGCATGGTCTCTAGGGCTTGCCCTAGGGTTCATGTGGCTGTGTCACGTGGCCGAATTAGATGGTGGATTCGGGGTGTGACAATCACTATCCAAAAGACGAAAATATCTAGGAGGGATGATTTATTATATATGTATGCTTATTATTTTTATTTTTATTTCTTAAAGGGAATAGCGAGGGAGTAAGGAGCTCCTCTCACCAAGTTTTATTATGATTTGAATTATTTACAAAGAGGAACATGTTTAGTTTCATCGTCTAAGAGAAGACACAAGGACTATGATTTAGTGGACCAATATGAAATTTAAGAAATTTAAACTAAAGTTTTAAATTTCATATAATAAAGATATCCAAGAAATAAGATACTCTATATCCTGTTTTATATCAATCTTTGATCCTGTCAAACATTTTGATATGTACTTAAAATTCTTTTCTTAAAAAAATTTATTTATAAAGCTTTAATATTTTATTTAATTTTTAAATATATTTAAATTTTAAAAGTTATATTTTTATGATAAATTAGATCTACTTAAAATTAACATTATAATATATTATGATGAAGAAAGGATGAGATGGAATGAACGAGACCAAACTTGAAATCTCTTCAAAATGATATGGGATAGAACTGCTGAGATGGCTTCCATCCCACCAAAACTTGAATCCTGAGGTGAACTATTTTATCTAGGTATAACAGATATCCATTTATTTGACTAATATTTTTTGTTTTTATTATGTTGGCTAATTCATATTATACGATGACATAAAATAAATAATAATCAAAATCTTAACGTCTTAAGGCTCTCTATAGAAAAGTCTAAAGTGAGAGGCTCCAAGAAAGACTCCTCCTTACCCTTAAGATGGCATTTGGTTTGTTATAATGTTATATTACTAAAAATTTTACATTTCTGATAATCTTATACTTAACGATCAGATTTTTAAGAATGAAAAATTACTGAGTTTGGTTCATAATAACAAAATACGGTAATCAGTTTTCTATATTTTTAAATTTTATTTAAATTTTGTTATAAATATTTTTTTATCTTTTAAATGACCCTTTTATCTTTTTGGTGGAATATAAAATGTTATGATAAAAATTAAGATTCTTTGTAAATTGATTTTAGAAATATTATATATTTAAATATTATAAATATTTAATATATTACATATAATAAAATATATTATATATTATATATTATATATTAAAATGTTATTAATTATCTCATTATATAATATATATATTAATATATAATATATAAATATTTACTAATATATTATATAATAATTTAATATGCAAAATATCATAAATATTAATAATTTAAAATTTAAAATTTATATATTATTATATAAATATATAATAGTCTTTAAAATATTAAATATCATATTAATACTAAATTTAATATTCATATAAAATATTATATTATATATTTAATATTAAATATAAATATAATATTAAATATTTAAATATTATTTTGTGTAAATTACATATATAATTAGATTAAAAATTATTAAATATTTATATAAAAGTTAATAGCATAATTTAAGTTTATCAAACATTAATAATCTCAAATACCCACCTTTTGAATAAAAATTGGATTATCCTGATCTTTGATAATCTTAGGGAAATCAAATATTACCACTCAAATTACGATATCTAATTACCAAACATGATAATTTGCATAGTAATCTCATATTATGAAGATAAATTATCATGAACCAAACAGCCCCTAAAACTCTTGCTACCACTCTCATGATCTTTCAATGCAGAGAATCTTATTCAATCTTTTCAATTAATTTAAAAAATATGATCAAAATAATATTTTACAAAGTCATTTCAATATTTGCTTCCTTCAACAAATTTTTAAAAATGAAGAATTCCTAATATCTAAGCGGAGGACTAAACTCATTATGTGAAAACTTCACCTCACTTGTTATTGCAAGAGTTTTAACTCTTCTTTTAAGTGGCTATCAAAACCCTTCGTAAGTATCTAATCATCTGACACCTACCCGACAAAGATTTTTGGAGCTGAATGTGTCTATATAACACCATGTCCTAATAATGTTGAATGCGCGCCTCACGTAGGTTTTTTTGGAGCTGAATGTGTCGAGAAAAACTGTGCTGTATGATTCTTGTCTCGAATATCTATTCTTTTGAGTTCAATCCTATCATCCATTATAGAAGCAGCTATCTTCTAATCGTTGCCACCATCCATGTCACGATCATAAGTTGTTGAAGTATCTACATGAATTCTGGGATTTGTAGGTGGCGGTGACAAGTGTTTCTTGCATCCCTCTCCATGTTTCTTAAGCACATCACGATGCTGGTGATCAACGACAATAACTTGGGCCAAATCAAGTCATTCATCCTGCCATTGCTTCATCTGCTGCTGATTGCCATTTCTGTTACAGTCTACTGTAGATAAATACGTACTACCAAACTAGTCCTCCGTAGACATGCTAGTAGAAGTCCGTTGTATCAAGACGACCTCTGATTGGTGAGATCTGCTATGTTAATTTGAAACATCATGGTTTAGTGGAGATCAAACATTGGTTGAGTGGAAATATGGCAGCTTGAGCTGTGAAGATCAAAAGAAGTTTATAAATGTAATTTATTGATTTAAGTACTGTAGGTATTCAACCAAATAGAATGGTGCAATCAGAACATCAAATTGTTGGTGTGATTTTATGAATCTTGGTGATCCGCATACAAATTCAAGGAAATCATGTGATTAATTGGTAAAATAAATCACTATAATATATGCAACGATACGGTTGATCCATATGTGTCATTTTAAGCAATGAAAGAATCAAGGTGCAAGCATATATATAGTATCATGTATATTTGCAACATGATTTATTAGGAAAGCCAATTATACGATGGATTAATAGAGGAGTGCTTGTGAAGCCTATATAAAGGCCCTTCCTTCCATTGTTTTTTATGGTTCCAAAGTTCAGAAATTAAAGAGTGGTGTAGCTCTTTGAATATTTTGAGAGATAGTGAGATTCTCTTGAAAGTATAAGAGAAGAGTAATTCTCTTGGGTATACTTGGGATCAAGGTTGTGAGGTTCTGAGTGTTGAGTATTGTAAACACTTGTAACCATTCTTTTTCCTATAGTGAAGATCTACAGCAGCTCCATGGACGTAGCCCACATTGGGTGAACTATGTAAATTTGTGTGTTCTTATTTTGTCTGCTCTTATTCTGTTATAATTTTCGCATAGTTTTATTGCTTCACAAATCTGGTATTTTGAAAAGGTTTATTTCCTAACAACTGGTATCAGAGCCTGGTTCTGCAACACGTTTTGTGGTGTTCGAGAACTTGGTGATAGTCTAAGGAAGTTCTGTCTAAGGAAGCTGGATTTTAAGAGGGACCAATTGTGACCCTACCAATCTTTCCTGAAAACTTTCTTAGTGGTTTGCAGAGATTCTGAAGAACCAGATTCTAGTGGGAGCAATGGCAGCAGACGAAGGAAGGACCATCAAAATCGAGAAGTTCAACGGTGAAGATTTCAACTTCTGAAAGATGCAGATTGAAGATTATCTATATCAAAAAGGCATGCATTTGCCTCTTTTGGGGAGAAAGCCAACAGGGATGAAGGCTGAAGATTGGGCTCTACTGGACAGGCAAGCGCTTGGAGCCATCCGGTTGATGCTATCTCGCAATGTCGCTTTCAACATAGCCAAGGAGAAGACCATAGTGAGTCTTATGGCAGCTTTCTTCGATATGTATAAGAAGCTATCCACTTCAAATAAAGTGCACTTGATGAGACGGTTATTCAATTTGTGAATGAAAGAATGTGCGTCCATAGCAACTCACATCAACGAATTTAGTATGATCACAACACAACTAAGTTCGGTAGAAATCGAGTTCGATGATGAAGTTCGAGCTTTAATTCTTTTGTCCTCTCTACCAGAAAGCTGGAATGCAATGGTGACGGCAGTAAGCAATTCTTCTGGGAGCAAGAAGCTAGTTTTTAAAGATATTCGAGATCTAATTCTAAGCGAAGAGATACGTAGGAAAGAATTAGGAGAAACATCAGGTTCTGCCTTAAACACCGAATCCAGAGGTAGATCCAATGACAGAAACTCAAATCGAAGTAGATCGAAGTCAAGACGGAGCAAGTTTAGATCTGTGAAAAAGGAGTACAGTTGCTGGAACTGCGGCAAGACTGGTCACTTAAAGAAGGATTGTAAAGCATTGAAGAAGAACAACAGCGGTGCAAAGGAGTCCGCGAACGTGGCCAAAGAAAGTGGAGATGCATTAATCCTGAGCGTTAATAGTTCGATTGAATCCTAGATTTTTGGATTCTGGAGCATCATTTCACTGTACCTCGCATCATGAAATCATGAAAAATTACATTGATGGTGATTTCAGTAAGGTCCATCTAGCTGATGATGAGATCTTGAAGGTTACAAGGAAAGGAGATATTCAAGTGAAGCTGCCAAATCGAACTCTGTTGAAATTGAAGGATATGAGATTTATTCCTGGTCTAAAAAGGAATTTAATCTCAGTGGGTCAACTTGATTAAGAAAGTTACTGGACAACCTTCGCAGAGAATGAATGGAAGATCACCAAGGGAGCTATAGTCGTAGCTCATGGAAAAAAGAACGGCACTCTCTATGTCATATAATGTCGTTGCAGTTGCTGAATTAGAGGAGAAGTCAAAAGTCTGGCACCAGAGGCTTGGTCATATGAGCGATAAAGGGATGAAAGTTCTTATCTCAAAGGGGAAGCTGTCAGATCTGAAATCAGTAGATTTTAGTTTGTGCAAGGACTGCATTTTTGACAAGCAGAAAAGGGTTAATTTCTCAAAGATCGGCAAGCCACCTAAAGTAGAGAAGTTAAAGGTGGTTCACACAGATGTGTGGGGACCATCACCGGTTTCATCCATCGGAGGTTCATCGTATTACGTCACCTTCATTGATGACTCTACACAAAAGGTATGGGTTTATTTTCTAAAAAGAAAATTAGATGTTTGTGATGTTTTTAGAAAATAAAAAGCCATGGTAGAGAACGAGACAAGCTTGAAGGTCAAGCAGTTGGGATCCGATAATGGAGGAGAGTACAGGGATGAGAAGCTAAAAGAGTTTTGTGCAGCCAGTGGGATCAAGGTAGAGAGGATTGTTCCCAACACACCTCAACAGAATGGTGTAGCAGAGCGTATAAACAGAATTCTGAATGAACGTGCCAAAAGTATGAGAATACATGCAAGCTTACCCAAGATGTTTTGAGCTGAAGCCGTCAACACAGTGGCCTACCTTATCAACCGTGGGCCCTCAGTACCTCTCGAAGAAAAGTTACCTAAAGAAGAATGGTCCGGTAAAAAGGTAAACTTTTCACATTTGAGAGTGTTTGGATGTATTTCTTATGTTCATACTGACTCATCTGAAAGGAGCAAGCTCGACCCAAAGTTCAGAGATGTGCTTTTGTCGGATATGGCACTGATGAGTTTGGCTATTGATTTTGGGATATTGAGAATCAAAAAATCATCAGAAGCAGGGATGTCATATTCAATGAGAAAGCAATGTTAAAGGACTTGTTTGCAGAAACTACCAACAAAAAGGTTGAAGTTGAAAAGGAGTTTGTTGAATTTAAGGAGAATGCTGAGAAGGAAGTGCAATTAGGGGACCGGCAGAGTCCTGGTAATGAAGTCTCTCAAGAAGAACCATGCACTCCTGTAGCAGAAGTGAGACAATCCTCAAGAACTCCTAAATCGGTACAACGCTATTCATCTTCTTTGCATTATATATTGTTAACTAACAATAGAGAACCAGAGTGTTATGATGAAGCAGTTCAGGTTGAAGATTCAGTCAAGTGGGAGTCTGCTATGAAAAATGAGATGGACTCGCTGATGTCAAACTAGACATGGGAGTTGACTGAACTACTAGAAGGAAAGAAGGCTTTACATAACAAGTGGGTTTTCAGAATCAAAGAAGAGTTGTTGCATTGATCTTGTGTGAAGACATAACTAAAGTAAGTCTTCAAGTGGGAGATTGTTGGCATGATTTCATGAATCTTGGTGATCCACGTACAAATTCAAGAAAACTATGTGGTTAATTGGTAAAATAAATCACTATGATATATGCAAAGATACGGTGAATCCATATGTGCCATTTTAAGTAATGAGAGAATCAAGGTGCAAGCATATATATGGTATCATGTATATTTGCAGCGTGATTTATTAGGAAAGCCAATTATATGGTGGATTAATAGAGGAGTGCCTGTGGAGCCTATATAAAGGCCCTTCCTTCCATTGTTTTTTATAGTCCCAGAGTTCAAAAATTAAAGAGTGGTGTAGCTCTTTGAATATTTGAAGAGATAGTGAGATTCTCTTGAAAGTGTAAGAGAAGAGTAATTCTCTTGGGTATACTTGGAATCAGGGTTGTGAGGTTCTGAGTGTTGAATGTTGTAAACACTTGTAGCCATTCTTCTTCCTATAGTGAAGATCTGCAGCAGCTCCATGGATGTAGCCCGGATTGGGTCAACCACGTAAATTTATGTATTCTTATTTTGTCTGCTCTTATTCTGTTATAATTTCCACATAGTTTTATTGCTTCACAAATCTGATATTTTGGAAAGGTTTATTTCCTAACACAAATACACCATTTTGAATCAATTGCATTGTTAGAATCGGTATCATGGATTATTGTAAAGCGAAGATGATGCTTCAAGTCATCATCTCCTATTGGCCAGCATGTGATGACTAAAGGAGGTTTGATGAGTCAATGTTTGCTATTCTTTTAGTTTAAAACCTTGTTGACTAAAAAGCAATGGTTCTACTTTGGCATGCGCACAAAATATTTTATTTAATTTTTAAATACATCTAAATTTTAAAAGTTATATTTTTATGATAAATTAGATCTATTTAAAATTAACATATATTATAATGAAAAAGGATGGAATGGAATAGACGAGACCAAACCTGAAATCTCTTTAAAATGATATGAGATAGGATGGCTAAGACGGCCCTCTTCCTACCAAAGCTTGAATCCTAAGGTGAACTATTTTATCTAGGTATAACAGATATCCATCTATTTGACTAATATTTTCTATTTTTATTACGTTAGCTAATTCATATTATACGATGACATAAAACAAATAATAATCCAAATCTTATTGTCCCAAGGCTTTTTATAGAAAAGTCTAAAGTGAGAGGCTCCAAGGAGGCTCCTCCTTACCCCTAAGGTGGCGTTTGGTTTGCTATAATATTATATTATTAAAAATCTTATATTCCTAATAATCTTATACTTAATAATTATATTCTTAAGAATGGAAGATTACCAAGTTTAGTTCAGAATAATAAAATACGGTAATAAGTATTCTATATTTTTAAATTTTATTTAAATTTTATTACAAAACTTTTTTCATCTTTTAAAGACCCTCTTCTCTGTTTGGTAGAATATAAAATGTTATGATACAAATCAAGATTCTTTATAAACTGATTTTAAAAATATTATATATTTAAATATTATAAATAGTTATTATATATTATATATAATAAAATATATTATATATTATATATATTATATATTAAAATATTATTAAATATCTCATTATATAATATATATTAATATATAATATATAAATTTTAGTAATATATTATATAATAATTTAATATGCAAGAAAGTCATAAATATTAATAATTTAAAATTTAATATTTACATATTAATATATAAATATATAATAGTGTTTAAAATATAAAATATTATATTATATATTTAATATTAAATATAAATATGATATTAAATATTTAAATATTATCTTGTGTAAATTAAATATATAATCAGATTAAGTATTATTAAATATTTATTTGAAAGTTAAGAGCATAATTTAAGTTTATCAGACATTAGCAATCTCAAATACCCACCTTTTGAATGAAAATCGAATTTTTTTGATCTTTGGTAATCTTATGGAAACCAAATATTACCACTCAAATTACCATATTTAATTGTCAAATATAATAATTTGCATAGTAATCTCTTGTTATCAAGATAGATTACCATAAACTAAACAGCCTCTAAAACTCTTGCTACCACTCCCATGATCTTTCAATGCACAGATTCTTATTCAAACTTTTCAATTAATTTAAAAAATATGATCAAAATAATATTTTACAAAGTCATTTCAATATTTGCTTCCTTCAACAAATTTTTAAAAAAGAAGAATTCCTAATATCTAAGCGGAGGACTAAACTCATTATGTGAAAAATTCACCTCACTTGTTATTGCAAGAGTTCTAACTCTTCTTTTAAGTGGCTATCAAAACCCATTGTAAGTAACTAATCATCTAAGCCGAATGGGTCGAGAAAAACTGTGCTGTATGATTCTTGTCTCGAATATCTATTCTTTTGAGTTCAATCCTATCATCCATTATAGAAGCAGCTATCTTCTAATCGTTGCCACCTTCCATGTCACGATCATAAGTTGTTGACGTATCTGCATGAACTTTGGGATTTGTAGGTGGCGGTGACAAGTGTTTCTTGCATCCCTCTCCATGTTTCTCAAGTACATCACCATGCTGGTGATCAACGACAATAACTTGGGCCAAATCAAGTCATTCATCCTGCCATTGCTTCATCTGCTGCTGATTGCCATTTCTGTTACAGTTTACCGTAGATAAATACGTACTACCAAACTAGTCCTCCGTAGACATGCTAGTAGAAGTCCGTTGTATCAAGACGACCTCTGATTGGTGGGATATGCTATGTTAATTTGAAACATCATGGTTTAGTGGAGATCAAACATTGATTGAGTGGAAATATGGCAGTTTGAGTTGTGAGGATCAAAAAAGTTTTAAATGTAATTTATTGATTTAAGTACTGTAGGTATTCAACCAAATGGAATGGTGCAATCAGAACATCAAATACACCATTTTGAATCAATTGCGTTGTTAGAATCAATATCATGGATTATTGTAAAGCGAAGATGATGCTTCAAGTCACCATCTCCTATTGGCCGGCGTGTGATGACTAAAGGAAGTTTGATGAGTCAACATTTGCTATTCTTTTAGTTTAAAACTTTGTTGACTAAAAACCGAGAGTTCTACGTTGGCATGCGCATAAAATTTTGGTTACAGCTCACATTATGGTGGTGGTAGGTGAATTACGTGCCAAGGCTATTTTGAAACCGTCGCCTCGTATCATGTACACCTTCCTTGATGATGTATGAGGGCTTTCAGTCCATATTTAAAAATTTATGAATTGAATAAGAATTAAAATTTAAATCTGATCTAAATTTCAGATTAAAACTTTTTTTTTTTTTACCTCAACCCAACCTAAATCATTTCGGCCCAATATATAAATATTACTTATATAATTTTTTTTCATTTTAATAATCTTTATTAATTAAAATAAACTTTCATAAAAACTTATCCATCTTGTAAATACATATGCATTCTTCAAAATTTACATACTTTTATCAGTATTTAAGTGGTTGGCGCCTATCTTACAAGAATTTTAGGAGCTGGATGCAGCGATCATCGAAGGGTCAGGTGAGTAGGTGCAAAAGCTAAGAGGACAGTCTGAATGTCGGTGGACTCTTTGCAACCTTTGTTAAAAAATTTCTGCAAGTCATGTATGTACCATATGCTGGTTCTTTTAGTGCTGATAAATTATCCTTGAGATTTATTCCCATCCCTTTTCTCTTTAGTTGAATTATTTTATTCCTGACATGAATAACTCTAGGGTTGAGGGTATCTTTGTCCATATCAAAAAAAGTAGACGGAATAAAACGGTGCTTATGTAGGAACAAAGTTTTACCAGTCCTGCGAGTGTAATACCTACTTGATGTTGAAAGACTGGAACACCTGGAGGACGTAAAAAGGAGGACGTAAAAAGGCAGACACCATTAGCTCTGAAGGAATCTACCTAGCAATTAGTAAATGGGTGCAACGGTAGTGTTAGAAAGGGAAAAAAAAAAAAGTATGATTATTTTATCCAATACTCGGACCTAAATGCATGGAAGGCAACACATCTTCCACAAAATGCATTAGCCAGACGAAACGTACATTTTTCACAAGTAACAAGTTCTTGATATAGTTTGAAATATATCCAGTTACCATCCACCTTCCAGGCTGAAGGGAGTTTGAAATTAGAAATGATATGCAAGAAGCACAATTAAAATTTCAAAACCAGAAAGAAAGTAAAATGCACAAAAATTTGTTGTCTAAAATTAAGCCTCCATAGAGTGAGTTACATATGACAAAACTGAACTGATAAATTTGGAATAGCATATCTCAACTAAGTTTAATTACTTGTACTGTCACGCTCCGGACAGACGCCCGATTTAGCATGGCGTGACAGAGGTGTTGACCATTTTTATAAAAAAAAAAAAAAAAATTCTAAAAGCTTTCCTTGAAAGGGAGTGCGAGGGTGATGAAGCTTTTTGAGAAGTGCCTGGTGGATGAGCATGTTTAAAAAGCCCATTCGTTTTGGGCGCTCATCGCGCGAGCAATCCGCGCGGCGCTCGGTGCGAGAGCAAGCCTGAGCAGTGCTCGGAAATTATTATTATTTTTCTTTCTTTTCATGGTCATGCATGGTTTAAGAAAAAATAAATAAATAAATAAATAAAAAGATTAATGGGAGTTTAAGGCTATAAAGGTAGAGCCATTGGGAGGTTTTTTGGATTGAGCATATAAATAAGCTCAAGGTTTTGGATCGTAGGGAATCAAAGTTTGCCCTTAAAGAGCTCATATTCTGATCCTCTATCCAACTTAAGACCTTACTAAGAGTAGAGCCTAAAGCCTTGAGTTCCTAGAGGCTCTACTGAAAAGAGCTTTTTCATTTTTTTATTATCATTTTTTATTATTCTTTTGATTCTTCTCTAATTTTTTTCTAGATATATGAAGGAATCGTTGGGCTGCATAGGTTCAAAGCAAGTCAGATCGTTGTACCTTGAGACAGTTCATCTACGACCTACATAAAGGAGTGTCTAACATGCCTCGGTGCTCCAAGCATGACTTTAACTTATTTTATTTTATACTTTCTGATTAATTTTTAGTTTATTGTATTTAAATTCTAGCAATTTTTGGCACTTTTTCAAACAAAAGGATGATATCGGAGCTTAAGCTTTGAATCATATTTAAATTCTAGCAATTTTTGGCACTTTTTCAAACAAAAGGATGATATCGGAGCTTAAGCTTTGAATCATTAGGAAGTGTGAGTAAAGAAGCTTTTAGAATCTAATATAAATGAATATATGGAATATAGCATAGCATTTGATAGTTGCAATTAATGGCAAATATGATTAAGATGACATCAATTTATTAATTTTAATCTATTCTATCGTATTCATTATATTTAAGAAAAAGTTCGAAGTTTGAACTATTAATCTGAACTTTGAACTTTAAGTGACTTTTGTGGAGATATTCTTCTAGTGGATTTTATTAGCAGAACTTGCATTATTAATGGTGAAAAATTAATATTTAATCTTCTAGTTATATGGATAATTGATTTGGATATATTTTGAGTATGGAGTGGTTGACTCGATATTGTGCAAATTATTGATTGCTTTAAGAGAAAAAGTAAGATTTTAGATTCCTAATCAACCTTTGTATATATTTTTTAGGGGTAGATCCCATTAGTGTCTAATGATGATCTACATCTTTTCCAAAGATTAATCTTGGAGGTATGAACATTATGAATCTTTTTGTTATATCATTAGTATTGATAATTATACCAATAGCTTCCATGGAGTAAATGATTTAAGTGTTTAAGCACTACTTCGATTAGTTTGTGATAACATAATTAGTGATAATCTGATCGATTTAAAAAAGAGTTTGAACCACTTAAGTTATGATTGTTATCGAGAATATCCTGATCTATTAAAATCTATTCAAAAGAATTTAAATTAGTTGTAGTGATAATTGTTAATGATATCCTGAACTATCCAAGGAATTTGAATTAGTTTGTGGCGGTAATTATTGATGATGGTCGAATTGGGGACGTGACATGCATTGGTTTGCACTGCATCTTCGTTCAGCATAACTATTCCTGTTTTCTAAACCTGCTTGAAAATAGGAATAAGGACTATTGTAGGACTGATTTATATGGAAACATTCCATATATAATGCAGTCCAATACACCAAAATTCCAAACTTTATATATAATGCAGTCCAATACACCATGATTCCTTGCAACCACAGCCGGTAATTACCACCCTTCACACAAGTAAGCTTACCATGCTCGTTCGCCGCTGTTTCATGCAAAGTGGATGAAGTTATTGGCTTACAGTCTGTTTACATGAAAAGCCACCGACTTCAGGCCAAGTTTGATACGGGAATTAGAAAAAACTAGCCCTGCACCCGCGCATTGCACGGGATGTATATAAATGGCTTTTACCATCATTGATATATATAGGTAATGCTCTAATCTATAAAAAAATTTAAAGACATAAGGCATTAGATAAATATATAAATATACGAAGGGACTTAATTTTAACCTTAAATAGATGTGATTGAAGCCGGTCTCCAAAAAAAAAATATTAAAAAAATATAACAGATAAACCTTTTATAAACACTGGTGTAACAATATTTATAAAATGAAATAAAATAAATTTTATCAAGTATGAATAATTTATTTTTTCTAAACTATCAACATTATTTGATTTCTTATTGTCATTAAAAGAAAAAAAAGTTCATATCAAAATATACTAATAGTTTCATATAAAAAAATAATAGTTTCCAATTGAAAAAAATATCATTTAGAGGAGAAAAGAAAAAGAATCAATTAAAAAAATTAATAGTTTGGTGTAAAAAAATATTGACTTAAAAAATGTTCTTTATGAGAAAAAAGAAAAAGCTGACTAAAATAAATTAATAGTTTGGTGTAAACAAAAGAATTTTAATAGTTTGGTGTAAACAAAAGAATTTTTATCTGAAAAAAAAAATGTTCCCTATAAAAAAAAAGAATCAGTTTAAAAAATCAATAGTTTGATGTAAAATGTTTAAAAAAATAGTTTTTAATTGAAAAAAATCTCCAATGAAAAAGAGAAAAAGAATGAGCTAAAAAAATTAATAATTTCATTTAAAAAGTTTCAGACTGAAAAAATAAATTACTATTTTGAAGAAAAACAATTTTTAACTTAAAAAAAAATATTCCCCATGAGAGAAAAGAAAAAGAATCGGTTTTAAAAAAATAATAGTTTGATATAAAAAAGTTTCTGATTATAAAAAAAAATATTCTCCATGAAAAACAATAAAAAGAGTAAGCTAAAAAAAGATTTATATTTTGATGTAAAAAAAATTCTAACCAAAAAAACAATATTCTTTATAGGAAAAATAAGGGAAAACAACCAGCTAAAAAAGATTAATAGATTGATGTAAAAAAATAGTTTTTTGACTGAAAAAAATATTCTTAAAAAACATTCTTCATTAAAAAAAGAAAAAAAATCAGCTAAAAAAAATTAATAGTTTGAATAGCTAAAAAAAATTTAACCAGCTAAAAAAATAATAGTTTGATTTATTAAACAATAATAGATAAAGGAACAAAAGGAAAAGAGCATGCTAACAAAAATTAATGGTTTTGTTGTTAAAAATAGTTTTTTATTGAAAAAAGTTGTTCTCATGAGAGAAATAGAAAAAGAACCAATTAAAAGAATAATAGTTTGATTTTAAAAAAAAATCATACCAAAAAAAAAAGTTTCCCATAGGAAAAATGTAAAAGAATTAGCTAAAAAAATTAATAGTTGATATAAAGAAAAAATAATGTCCAACTGAACAAAAAAATGTTTGCTATGGAAAAACAAAAAAAAGAACCAACTAAAAATAATTAGTACTGTGATCATCTTAAAAAAATTTAAACTGACTAAAATAAATTTGATTGGCTAAAAAAATAATAATTTGATGAAAAAAATAATTAGTACTTTGATAAGCTAAAACTAATTAATACTTTGATCCGCTAAAAAAATTTAATGTGGCCGTGTAATGCGTTCTGTCCAATTATTGAGTTAAGATATGACAAAATGTGAGAATTTTACTGTCGGACCTAAATGCAAGGAAGGCAACAAATCTCCCACAAAATGCATTAGTTACAAACAAGTTCATTAGCTAATGTACATTTTTCAATAGGCAACGGCTTCAGGTTTGGCATATTTTGGGATCTTTTGGCATGACGGTTACTGCTTTTGTGAACCTACTTGATAGAAACATGGCTTATTCTATGCCTTACTTCTACTTTATTTCTGTTTATGTCACGCCATTGGTCAATCCCTCGGTTGAGTACATGATGTGGCTGCATATCCTTTGGGACACAATCTATAGATTAATCTTTGATAAGATGAGATCCGCCATCGCCAATACCAACCCACCACTGGCGAAACAAATAAGCACCTTCATAACAATTTCCTGGCTTTCTGTTCTTGAAGATTTGGATGCCAATACCATCCGACCCAGGCTGGACATAAAAGCTATAGATATGAATAACATGCAGACCCTGAGATAGTCTTCACTAGTGAAAAACAATGTGTAAACCGCCATGATTACTACAAAAATGAAAATGGTGATGGTGATCGAGGAGGTGTCAGGCCTGTTTTCATGACCTGTGGCACTGCTAGATTGGTTCTTTTGATTATCCTGCATGAATTCTTTACTGAACCAAACTGCAACTGCAAAGAAAATTGGAAAGAAAGCCAGCAAAATAAACCTGCCCACAAATTCACCAGCAACGGCTAGCCCTGTCAGTGCTAGCAAACCAAACGAAGTATAGCTGACGACTTTGATGAAGCTAACCAAATGCGCTTTAGCATTGGGATGGTAAAGGTGAAGTGAAGGTGGTACTGTAGTAAGCAACATTGCAAGAAGACCAAAGATGACAGTGACGAAGATCAAGGCCTCGAACAACTTAATAGGAACCAGATCGACATCTTTAGGGAACTTTTCGAAGTAACCAAAGATGGTACCTATCATTCCTCCGAAAGCAACATTGGTAACTACTGCAGAGAGATCGAAAATTTGCTTCAGCTCTGATTGATAATTTTCATCATCAGTATTCTCAACAGCCTTTATCAGCTTTTGTTGATAATCTAAAGATTGCTGCAGCTCTGATAGATTATCTAAAATTGGCTTTGGCTCTAATGGAACATCAAAAATCCGCTCTGATTGATAATCCTGACTTGTTTTAATTTCTTTATAAAAAATAATGCCGATAATCGCTATCACTGGAAGCAAAAGGATGGTGAGCAGGTCATAGCTTGTATTTAGGAGGAGTAGAAGGCTGGATGAACTTAGCATAGCAGCAATGTTAGTGACATAGGTTATGATCTTGAGACATCTGTTGATGTGCTCAAATGGTAGCAAGTCAGAGATAAACAGCAATAGTATCATATCAGTTAAGAATCCGACAAGCGTCAAGATATCACAGACCATGAAGCTGAGTATACTAGCATGTTTGATCAAGTCTTTGAAGGATAGTGCAGTATGTTATGACCATTACAGCAGCCATCATCAGAATAAATTTGGAATACTCTGCGAATCGTTTCAACCTAAGCACATTGCCAAATTATCTTTCACCTCGTCTGCTATCCTGATCACGTATCGAAGAATGGAGAATCTTGTTATGATGACGAGAGAGAGAAGCGGCGATGCTTATTTTGAAGGATAAAAAGGTAGTGCTTGATAATTTAATGCAATAAAAATCACTAAAGAAATATAATGCAAGAAACGTTTAATAAACATCAAGGGTAATGAAATTAAAATAAATTGTTCAAACAATATTAAAAAACTAAATTATACATAAAAAATCTTTATCAACAAATAAAAATAGCCATTGAAAGTTTGCTAAAGTATATTATTGAAGTAAGGATAAATTGTATATGTGACAGATTTAATTAAACTTATGTGTTGTGAAGAATCATATCTCATAGCTAGTCCTCCTAACTACTAACTAGTTATAATGCACTTGTAGAAGCATGAGAGTTGCAAATCTTTAAGTTTTGAAATAATTTAATTAAAAACTAAATTTTAAAATTTCTAACAATAACTAATTTGTAATTATTTTTTAACACATCAAATCTCATCTTTGTCTATTAGTTCAGTTGTATCTTTTTTCTTTCTTCATTAAAAAATTTAGGGTTTAGATATGGATGCACGAAATTACTATCAATTTGAAATATCTTTATTCCCCTTTGTTTTTAATTTTTAAAGTCTATCAATGTTTGAATCCCTTCTTTCATAGAAGCTTTGCATGATTTATTAAGGATTCTAAGAGAGAAATATAACAAAAGTTACTAAAGTTACTTTTAGAATAAAAAATTCAGAAATTAAGATACCTTTGCGAAGTTAAGATTCCTCAGTTAAAACAATAAAGTATTAAAGATTTCCTTTATGTTGAAGGCTTCAAATGACAATTGATAAATATTTAACGCAGCATAAGACACGCTTGTCATATCTTTTTGAACATGCCGCGTGCTATATAAGGTATGAAAAATGTTATACCAAGTCGAACAAACAATCTTGACATTAGCTATTAGAACCCCACTAGTTGTCCTTGCAGAAGTATGGAGTCATGCTAATTAAGTCAGATTTCAAAATGAGATTTATTCTGCAGTATATCACTAACCCAAAAAATTACTGCAGAATATGACAATAGAAACAGTAATTCACAAGATAACAAGTAGGGCTCAGGCTCTAAGGATAACAGTCACTACTATTGGCTTGCAGGTTGCCCGACCTGACTGTATAAAGATATAGTCAAGATATATTATAAGCACAATCTGTCCACGTGACTTTCAATCCTCGATCGGTCCAAATTGAAAGCTAGGTAGTAGAGGAGGTTTGATGAGAACATCTAGGAGGGAGGATTTATGCATATTTCGTTGAATCGGCCAAAAGAGGACAAGGAGAAGTGCTAATATAGTCACCACAAAAAAAATTTATTGAAACTATTAAAAAAATATCAATAAAAATATCGAATCTCATAGATAAATTAGTTCAACAAAAAAACTGAAAACAGCATTAGTACGATAAATTAGTTCAAAAAAAAATAAAAACAGTATTAGCATTATCAAAAGAAGAGAATGGCTTAGAATAATATCAACTCCCCCTGGAAGTTTCCTAAGAACAAGAAAGCAGCGGCTATCATAATTCAAACAGAAGAAGGCCAGAAGCTACTCAATGGCAAGTCATTGAAGAGATGGATCGGCAGACAAAAACTAAAAATTAAACAAAGCGAAAACAAAAGATTGGGCCAATAAAGAACGCAGAAGAGTTGAGCTAGATGATGCATAGGCAACGGATTCGAAAGGCCCTTACGTGGTCTATAATTTGAGGCACAAAAATCGAACTCCATTCTCTTAATTATTTATATATCTATCCTCCATGTGATCATGATAACCCACCTGATTCTTGGGTAAAAATAAGAACTATTTGGAGCAAAAATAGTCAACTCATTGTTCTCCGATTTGAACTATCACTGCGACATCACAAAAATCTATATATATATATATATATATAACGTGAGACTCCAAATGAACTTGAGTGATTTGTCATCAGAAGAAAATACTGGGTTTTTTACCGCCCTATTAATCTCTAGAAGAATTGAAAAGATATATATAATATTTATGGATAAAAGCTTTGAGTTGAAGAATTGCTAGCATCCATCAAAACACAAAACCGTCGAACTTGACAACCATAAATAAAATCAAAAAAAAAAAAGATGGAGAAGAAAAAATAAAAAAAAAAACTCTAAAAGCTGACATGAGAAGAAATTAATTTGATAGATCGTAAGCTGCTAAGGCTCATCTACAAGGATAGTAAACAGTACATATGATTTATAGAAGTATAGTCGATTAAGACGGGCTCGAGATTCTGAAATTTCTTGAGGAAATTAAATCATTACCCTTCCTAGCTTTAGATCAGATCATATGAGAGGGAAAAGAATAATAAAAAAAAATCGAATACGTTAGATCTGTGCACCAACCTCAAGCTCTGACCGGTAATTCATCTTGGGAGAGAAGTTTGGGAATCTTGTTGACGGGGGCCTCGCGGGGAGGGCGGAGAAGTCGGGGCTATTGGTGATGGTGGGGGGTGGGTGCGGGAGGCGGCCATTTATGTCACCATCATTTTTGCTTGGCGGACGCTGGAACAAATTTTTCCACCGCAAAAGACGGACGCCGGCAGAAATTTTTTCCACCACAAAAGACGTTGGAAATATCGTCACTTCGGGTCCACCTCCGCGATGTTTATCATTCATCCGTTCAAAGCGCGTTATCTCCTTCTTACAAGCAGGCCTCTCGTATCTGAAGAAACCATGCTCCTTTGGATTTTTTTTTTTTTTTTTTTTTCATGTAACGGATTGCTTGACCAGTAGAATCACCGGTTTATTTTCTATTTGCAGTGGCTGTCGGATGCACCCTGAGGTTTTGGATCATTTATTACTTTCTTGCTTCAAATTTAAAAAAAATATATAAAATTTATTAAACATTCAGTCTCTGTATGATTCTATAAATACTATCTTAAATTTTTTATGTTCGATTTCATCCTTTGCAGGCCAAGCATGAACTAAAGCTCTCATTATTTATATGCTTTGGGCTCTTTGAAGAAGCAAGAATATTTGAGTATTTGAGTAAAAAATGTTGTTCTTTCATTGGATTATTTTTTATGCTCAAACTATGGCTCCGAATTTTTTTACAGGCAATTGGATTCCACTGTGCCTATATATATATATATATATATATATATAGATCTTTCTTTTACTATAAATGATTATGATTATATTTAAAAAATAATAAAAAATTATATAAAATTTATATTTTTAAAAAAAATTAATAAAAAATATAAAAAGTTTAAACAAAAATAAATTATAAATGGATGATAGATATCCGTATCTAAAATGCGATATTTGGCCGCCATCCAGATATCCATAATATTTTTTTTTAATTCTCTACAGTGTTGGATGAAATTGAGCCATTATTAAATGTAAGATTCTTCTTGTCATCCATATTTGCTCTGAAAAGCTGTATAAAAGGGGTATTAAATACTCCTATAGGTGCTTTGGAACAAAACTAAAAAAGAAAAGGAATAAAAGAGAGAGAAAGAAAGAAGGAAAGAAAACACATCCACGAGAGAAGGGAACTGGTCAGACCGTCTGTTAACACGCGTCTGCTGAGGCAGTCCCCCATCGCGTCTCAGTCCACTGCCGGCTTCCTTCCTACAAGGGTATTGAAATCCGATTGTGATGGGCATCCATTTCCTTATTGCCACATCAATAATTCAAATGAATATCTAAAAATTTATGAAGGTTTTAATTTTTAAAATATTGATTGCCATAATTAATTTTTTTATCAAAAAAATTCGTTCGATTTCTTTTCTTCTATTTTTTTTTTCTTTTTTTTTTTCTTGCCTTTAAACCCGAATCTACAGCACGATGGATGCTCTCAGAAGTGAGCCACACCTGTGAGGCTAGTTTTCAAAATGAAATTTATTTTATGATGGATCGCTGCCCAAAAGATGAGAATACTTAGGAGGGAGGATTTATCATCTATGAATGTGTTTTTTTTTTTTTTTCTTTTTTTTTGAAGGGAATAGCGAAGGAGTAGGAGACTCCCTCCACCAATTTTTATTATGATTTGATTTATTTACAAAGAGGAACATGTTTGGCTCCATCGTTTAAGAGAAGACACAAAGACCATGATTTAATGGGCCAATATAAAATTTGAGGAAATTTGAACTAAAATTTTAAATTTTGTAGGCAGAGATACCTGAGAAACGAGACACTCCTGTATCAATCCTTGATCTTGTCAAATATTTTGATAAATAATTTTTTTTTAAAAAAATTATTTATGAAGTTTTAGTATTTTATTTAATTTTAAAATATATTTTAATTTTAAAAGTTTTATTTTTATAATAAATTAGATTTATTTAAAATTAATACTATAATATATTATGATGGAGAAGAGATGGAATGGAATGGACGGGATCAAACCTGAAATCTCTTTAGAATGATATTTACAAGATGACCAGATAACCCTCATCCCACCAAAACTTGAATCCCTGATGGAACTATTTTATCTAGATATAATAGATATTCATCTATTTGACTAATATTTTATGTTTCTATTACGTTGATTAATTCATATTATAAGATGACATAAAACATATAATAATCAAAATCTTATTGTCTCAGGACTCCAAAGAAGACTCCTCCTTGCCCTTAAGGTGGCGTTTGGTTTAATGTTATATTACTAAGAATCATAATCTTATACTTAACAATCAGATTCTTAGGAATAAAAGATTACTGAGTTTAGTTTTTAATAACAAAATACGATACGGGAATGAGTTATCTATATTTTTGAATTTTATTTAAATTTTATTATAAATCTTTTTTTATCTTTTAAATGGCACTCTCCTCTTTTTGGTGGAATATAAAATGTTATGATAAAAATCAAGATTCTTTATAAATTGATTTTAGAAATATTATATATTTAAATATTATAAATATTTAATATGTATTGTATATAACAAAATATATTATATAGTATATATTAAAATATTATTAAGTATCTCATTATATAATATATATTAATATATAATATATAAATATTTAGTAATATATTATATAATAATTTAATATGCAAGAAAGTCATAAATATTAATAATTTAAAATTTAAAATTTAATACTATTATATAAATATATAATAGTCTTTAAAATATTAAATATTATATTAATATTAAATTTAATATTAATATATAATTAAATATTTAAATATTATCTTATGAAAATTAAATATATACTTAAATTAAGTATTATTAAATATTTATATAAAAGTTAAGAGTGTAATTTAAGTTTACTAGACATTGGTAATTTCAAATACCCATCTTTTAAATAAAAATTGAATTATCTTGATCTTTGATATTCTTAGGGAAATCAAATATTACTATTCAGATTATCCTATTTAATTGTCAAATATGTAATTTATATAGTAATTTCACGCTATTAAGATAAATTATCTTGAATCAAACGGCATCTAAAACTCTTGCTATCACTCGCATGATCTTTTAGTACATAAATTCTTATTCAAACTTTTCAATTAATTTAAAAATATGGTCAAAAAAATATTTTACAAAGTCATTTCAATATTTACTTCCTTCAACAAATTTTTTTTTAAAAAAAAGGTATTCCTAATATCTAAGTAGAGGAGTAAACTCATTATGTGAAAAATTCACCGCACTTGTTATTGCAAGAGTTTTAACTCTTCTTTTAAGTGGCTATCAAAATCCATTGTAAGTAACTAATCATCTAACACTTATCCAACAGAGATTTTTGGAGCTGAATGTGTCTACATAACACCATGTCTCCATATTGTTGAATGCGCACCTCACAGATTTTTGGAGCTGAATGTGTCGAGAAAAACTGTGCTGATTGATTCTTGTCTCGAATATCTATTCTTTGAGTTCAATCCTATCATCCATTATAGAAGCAGCTATCTTCTGATCGTTGCCATCTTCCATGTCACGATCATAGGTTGTTGAAGTATCTGCATGAATTTTGGGATTTGTAGGTGGCGGTGAAGAGTGTTTCTTGCATCCCTCTCCATGTTTCTTACAAACCATTAACCCTTCTGGCTTCAAATCAGATCATATGGGAAGGAAGAAAAAAAAAAAAAAAAAAATTAAGTATGCTCGACCTGTGCGCTAACCCCAAGCTCTGATCGGCCATCCATCTTTTTGGCGGGGGTCTTGGGCGAGGGGGAGAAGTTGCGGTGGTTGGGTTGTCATCCATCTTTTTGTCTGGCGTGTCACTATCATTTTTGTTTGGCTGGTGCGGGAGCCGTCTATTTGTGTCACCATCAGTTTTGCTTGGTGGAAGCCAAAACAATTTTTTCCACCACGAAAGACGTTAGAAATGTCCTCACTTGGGGCCCACCTGCTATTCATCCATTCATAGCACGTTATCTCCGTCTCACAAGCAGGCCTCTCGTGTCTCAAGAATCCATGCTCCTTCGAAATTTGTTTCTTCCGTGCGCTGGATGTTGGATTATTAATCCAAATATATATGAATGATTATATATTATAAATTATTAAATAAATTTAAATTTAATTAAAAATAATTAATTAAGTATTCAGTAATTTAGGCTTTAATGTATCTGATAGGGTATAAATCTTTAATGTGTAGAGACTTAAGAAATTATTTCTATTTTTATGATGAGCTAAAATAGAAATAAAATTAGATTATCTATATATATAATGGTCATTGTCTCCAGATCGTACGAACAGAGATATTCTTTTTGACATCCCATCATCAGAGAAAACATTGAGAGAAACTAAAGGACTCTTTCTAAAGTGGACGTGTTGATCTGCAAGGCCAACCGCTCGACTCTAAAGGGTAATCAATCGATATGGACTCAGGTACGCTTCCGCTTATATATTTAATTTTATCTTGGTGATCCAACATGAATGATCTTATTATTTTGGGTGATGATTTTCACCAAAGAGAATTCCATAAATTCTAACACTGGATTGCATACAGGGAAGCAAGTAGAGACTCTGGTTTATTTTCTATTTGCAGTCGCTGTCTGGTGCATCTGAAGACTCTGTATCACTTCTTTCTTACCCAAGTCTAAGAAAGTGTGAAACTTACTAAACATTCAGCCTCTATATGATTCCATGAATAGTACCTTGGATTATTTATGTTGGATTTCGTCCTTAGCAGTTCAAGTATGGATGAAAGCTCTGTTTGCCCATGTGCTTTGGGCTCTTTGGAGAAGCAGGAATGTCTGGATGTTTGAGCAAAAAGTGTTATCCTTTTATTGAATTATTTTATATGCTCAAGATATGGCTCTGAATTTTTTTACAGCATCTAATAACTGAGGTTCCACTTCGTCTATATATGTAGATCTTCCTTTTACTTTTAAATGATCACCATACAAAAATGAATGATTATGGTTATATTTAAAAAATTAAAAAAAAATAATGAATGCTCAAACAAATATAGATTATGAATGGATGATAGATATTTATATGTAAAATAGAATACTTGATCGCCATCCAGATATCCATAGTATTTTTCTTTTAATTCTCTAGAATCTCAGATGAAATCGAGACATTATTGTCACGCCCCGAATCCACCATCTGATTCGCCATCCAGATATCCATAGTATTTTTCTTTTAATTCTCTAGAATGTTAGATAAAATCGAGAAATTATTGTCACGCCTTGAATCCACCATCTGATTCGGCCACGTGATATGGCTGCATGAATCCTTAAGGCAAGCCCTAGAGACCATGCAAGGTCTGTTATGAGCAATCCATACTATATTCCACAAAAGCTTTATCATTAAAAGAAAATAGCAATTATCATAATTTAAAACCTGGATAAACACCCACTAACGTCATAAACATAAGTTCTTTGTTTTCTCTACAATCTTTAAAAATTTATTTAACACAAAATTTTATATCTATCTAACTAATTGCAATAGCTGTAACGTCGCTGCATCCTCTCCCATCGAACCAATCACCTCAGATTTGTAAAAAAATTTCAATGGTATAATGAGCTAAATAGCCCAGTAAGAATCCCCTACATAAAATTTACATTCTTACATAATAATTTAATATATAATATTCATAATATAAATATACATATAAATTCATATGATTATGTAAAACCAAACTATCAAACCGATAAATGTAGATGCCATCATGCAGTCATGTAACACACATTCAATTACTTCATACTCAACCAGTCATACATTGGATCCAATTCCACATGGTTTTCAGCTCTAGACTACCATAACCACGTTTTTGGCCCGTGGCGGGGCACTCACAATGTCACACTCCAGCTTGTGACGGCAACACTACTACATTTTCGACCTGTGGCGAGGCTCACAATGTCACACTCTAGCCTGTGATGGGCAACACTACCACATTTTCGACCTGTGGCGGGGCTTTCACATGGCCAGCCTAGAGCATCAACCCTCATGCACTCATGCATCGCAACCAACATATGGCACGCATATCAATACATCTTAACTCAATCATAAATGACAATATATCGATGCAATTAAATAAAAATCATGCTTCTCCAAATTATTAATGGTCAATTTATAATCACAAAATATAAATATACCAAAAAAATCAACTAAATTGTAACTAGCATAATTTCAAATTAATAAAATTTTATAAATCATAATTAGGCAAAAATTTTATTAATCAAAGCCAAAATCAAGAAATAGCACGAGATCCACAATTCCTCCAAATGTAAGTCATGAAAACCAAGAAATTAATCAAATTAGCTTGTTGCATGGATTTCAAGTAATTATTATTTAGAAATAATGGTAACAATTATGTAGAAAGATTATTACTTCAAGATCCAGCTAACAATCCCTCACTGATGACTCGAATTAGTCTCAGCCCTATAGAGGAAATTATAATTATAGAGTTGAAATTATAATTATTTAAGAAAAATCTAATGCAATTATATAAAGGGAATAAATTATTGATTAGGATTAGAGTTTGTTTAATAAATAAAATTTTTAAATTAAAAATATTTTATAAATTTGAAAAGATTTTTAAAATTAAAAAATTTTATCACTTTTTCGGGCCATCTGTGACAGCGATAGGGTGATCCCGTGCTTTCGAGCGGCAGAGACACTCCTTTCGACCATGGCCCGATGACCGCCATGGGTCCTTTCCTGACCCCTCGCATCGCCATCTGGCTGGTTCACTTGGGCCTGGTCGGTCTCGGGTCCGGTTCACCTAGCCGGAATCGAATGGGTGATTCAAACCATGGTGATGCCTGCATTGGCGGCGCCAATTCAGTCCTTTTTTTTGTTTGATTTTTTTTTTTTTATCCTTCTGATTCCTCTCTCTCTCCCCCTTTTTTTTTTCATTTTTTCAGAGTTGATACTAGTTTCCGGAGTTTTAAGACAATAATTTAAAAATAAAAGCAAGACTTTTAACCAGCTCTTCTAACGCCATGCTACAGTTACCTCAACCCACCCAACCTACGTTGTAAAACATAGAAATGTGACACTGTATGATTTTCTTTTTTTTTTTTTTTGGTTTTTGTTTTTGTTCCTCAAGCCAAAAATCTCATAACTGCACCCTTCAAAAGGGTTTATCAAAGAGCAGACATTTTGAGCACGGACAATCAACATATTCCATAATAATGGCCACTCCATGGTATTCAATAATATACATGTCCTAGTAATATCATGTTGATCATTTGTGGTAATTTATTATGATACATATTATGATGAAATGAACATTTATGTTGTAATAATACATATGTTAATCAAACGGTGTTGATCATGTATAGAAATGATTATAATGGAAATATGCTTGGTTACGCATAATTATAAATTATATGCGTATGCTTTGAGCTTTATATGATTTGATTTAATAATATTAGAATATATGCTTTCATGCTTATAAAATTTGATTATTAATTTAAAAATAATAAATGATATGGATGATGATAAGTAGAAGGAAATGCAATGAATTAGTCATGAGATTTAGTTGTCACCATGAATTAAAGTATGGCTAGATTCTGGTTGCCATGATAGACTAAAGTATGGTTAGATTTTGATTGGTACCATGAATTGAAGTATGGCTACATTTGATTGCCATCACGGGTTAAAGCATGATTAGATTTGGTTGGACCATGGGTTGAAGTATAGCCTTCACTCGTTCAATGCCTATTCGAATATAAAATTATGAAACTAATTAAACTGCTATTCATAATGTAATAAAATTGAACATTGATGCATGATGATGATTATGATGATATAGCTTACCATTGATCGTACATGACATATGTTATGTTATGTATTTTGATGCTATTTTTCCTATTGAAAATGATTTATTTGTTACTCTGAGATGTATTCATATTATACTATTATTACTCATGTCCATGCCATTACATGTTATATATTTATAATGATAAATCATCTTGTATGCTAATGTATGGATAAAGGATTCTTACTGAACTAAGACTCATTACATATTCTTTATTTCTTTTTAGGGCCCAAGATGTTTAAATTCAGTTCCTATGATCAGCTAGAATAAGGTATAAGCAAATAAAGTTAAATTAGATTATCTGATATAATAAAATAAATTAAACTTTAAGTAGCAAACATAGAGGTGAAATCTTCTTATACCAATATTTGTAATAAATTAGGCTTAATTTATATTTCTTGTAAATTAAATAATGTTTAAGCTTAATTAAATTTTTGGTAATTTATAAATTATAAAAAACCTTGCATAATTTTTAGGGCATCATGTAGAAGTTAGGTGGCCATGTAATGTATTCAGCCCAACAATCGGGTTAAGACCTGACAAAATATGAGAATTTTATCCTCTGAGCTAAATGCATGGAAGGCAACAAATCTCCCACAAAATGCATTAGTTACAAACAAGTTCACGTACATTTTTCAATAGGCAACGAGTTTGGGTCAGCTATGGTTTATTTTTAAATTTTTTTTTAAATTCCAAACATCAATCTCACCTGTTTAAAACTTATATTTCAACCTTCAATCCTTTATATTATACCCTTTGCTCTTACTTTTCTGGCACAGACACATACGGCCAAAAGCATTTAAAAAAGAAAAAAGAAAAAAGAAAACCTCCAACTAAGTTTACCGAACCTTTTCTTTGAGTGGTACATTTTGGGATCTTTTAGGGCGATGGTTCCTGCTTTCGTGAACCTGCTTGACAGGAACATGACTTATTATATGCCTCTACTTATGTCACGCCATGGATCCATCCCTCAATTGAGCATCTGATGTGGCTGCATATCCTCTGGAACATAATCTATAGATTAAGCCATAATAAGATGAACGCCGGTACCAAACAAACAATGGTGAAATAAATAAGCACCCTCATAACTCTTTCCAGGTCTTCTCTTCTTAAAGGTCTGAATGCCTGTAGCATCCAACCGAGGCTGGATACAAGAGCCATGGACAAGAAGCACATGCAGGCCTTGAGGTTGAAGCCATAGTCTTCACTGATGAAATTGACAGCGTAAACTGTCATTATTACTGGAAAAATGAAAGTGGTGAGGGTGATCAAGGAGGTGTCAGGCTCATTTTCATGACCTATAGCATTGATAGAGTGGCTTATGAATTCCTGAAAGAACCAAACTAGAACGGCTAAGAGAATCGGAAAGAAACCCAGCAAAATAAGCTCGAGCGCAAATTCACCAACAACAGCTAGACTAGCAAACCAAACGAAATATAGCTGAGGACTTTGATGAAGCTAACCAAGAGTATGGTCAAGCGAAGGTGGTACTGTGGTGAGCAGTATTGCCAGGAGACCCACGTTGAAAGCGAGAGGAACATGCAGTCCTCGGAGAGCTTATAAGGAACCTGATTGGCATCCTTAGCGAAATTTTTGAAGTAACCGAAGATGGTAAGTATCATTCCTCCGAAAGCAGCATTGGCAGCTGATGAAGAGAGATCAAAAATTTTTTTCAGCTCTGATTCATAATCTTTATAATCAGTAACATCATGAGCCTGATCTGTCTTAATTTCTTTATAGAAGACAATGACGGCAATCGCTATAACTGGAAGCTGAAGGATGATGACCGAAAACTGAAGCATGGTGACCGGACCATAGCTTGTATACAAGAGAAACAGAAGGCTGGTTGAAGTTAGCATAGTAACAATATTGATGACATAAGTTATGGCCTTGAGATATCTTTTAATACACTCAAACGATAGCAAGTAAGGGGCGAGCAGCATCAATCCAGCAAAGAGGTTGATGTAGATGAGATTATGATAAACTTTGAGACAGAGTCTATTGGCTTATTTGGTCAAGTCTTGACGAAGTGTAATATGTCGCGATCATTGCACCAATCATTTTAAGCTCGAATTTGGTATATTCTTCAAGTCGTCTCAACTTATACCAAAGAATGAAAAATTTTATTATAATCACGAGAGAGAGAGAGAGAGAGAGAGAGAGAGAGAGGAGCGATGATGCTTTTCTGAAGGATTAAAAGGTAGTGCTTGATAATTTTATACAATAAAAATCACCAATAAAATATAATGCAAGAAATGTTTAATGAACATCAAGGGTAATGAAATTAAAATAGATTGTTCAAGCAACATTAAGAAACTAAGGTATGTATAAAAGATCTCTATCAACAAATAAAAATAGCCATTGAAAACTTGCTAAAGCATACTATTGAAGTAAGGATAAATTGCATATGTGACAAATTTAATTAAAGGATCATATCTCATAGCTAGTCCCTTATTTATAATGCACTTGTTATAATTAATAGTAGTTAGTAGTCCTCTTAACTACTAACTAGTTATAATGCACTTGTGGGAATATGAAAGTTGCAAATCTTTAAGTTTTAAAATGATTTAATTAAAAACTAAATTTTTAAATTTCTAACAATAACTAATTTGTAATTATTTTTTTAATGTGTTAAATCTCATCTTTGTCTCTTGGTTTAGATGTAACTTTCTTCTTTCTTTATTAAAAAATTTAGGATTCAAATATGAATATATGAATTTACTATCACTTAATAGTTTGAAATATCTCTATTCTTTTCTTTTTTTTATTTTTAAAGTTTATTAATGTTTGAATCTCTTCTTTCATGGAAGTTTTGCATAATTATTAAGGATTCTAAGAGAGAAATATAACAAAAGTTGCTAAAATTATTTTTAGAATAAAAAATCAAGAAATTAAGATACTTTGCGAAGTTAAGATTCCACTAGTTAAAACAATAAAGTATTAAAGATTTCTTTTATGTTGAAAGCTTCAAATGACAATTGATAGATATTTAACGCATGCTACCTGGCACAAGTCAAAATATATTTCGATATATATTTCTCAGCATAAGACATGCTTGTCATATCTTTTTGACAATGCCACGTGCTATATAAGATATAAAAAATGTTATACCAAGTCTAAGAAACAACTTTGACATTAGCTGTTAGAACCCCACTTGTTGTACTTGCAGAAGTATGCGCCACGCTAATTAAGTCAGTTTTCTAAATGAGATTTATTCTGCATATCACTAACCCAAAAAAATTATTGCAGAATATGACAATAGAAACAGCAGCAGTTCACAATGTAACAGGTAGAACTTAGGCTCTAATCTGAATAATAAAATTAAGACAACAGTCACTTTTTGCTTACAGGTTGCCCGACCTGATTCTATAAGGATATAATCAAGATATATAGGCACAATATTTCCCCATGACCCAATCCTCGAGTCCAGATCGAGTAAAACAAATAAAGAAGATTAAGGAAATGAAGTTGACCGAAAGCTAGGGAGGAGAGGAGGTTTGATGAGAATATTTAGGAGGGAGGATTTATGTATATTTCGCTGCGCCCTCCAAAAGAGGACCGCGAGAAGTGCCAATATAGTCACCAAAAAAAAAATTTGATGAAATTATTAAAAAATATCAATAAAAATATCGATTCTCACAGATAAATTAGTTTAATCAAAAAACTGGAAACAGCATTAGCATCATCAGAAAAAGAAAATGGCATGGAATAATATCAACTTCCCCTCGCACAAGTTTCCTGAGAACAAGAAAGCAGCGGCTATCATAATTCAAACAGCAGAAAGCCAGAAGCTATTCATGGCAAGTCATTGAGGAGATGGATCGGCAGACAAAAACTAAAAATTAAACAAAACGAAAACAAAAGATTTGGCCAATAAAGAACACCAAAGAGGTGTGCTTGATGATGGAACAGGCAACGGATTCGAAAGACCCTTACGTGGTCTATAGTTTGAGATAAAAAAACCAAACTCCATTCTCTTAATTATTTATATATCTAATCCTCCATGTGATCATGATAACCCACATGATTCTTGGGTACGCATAAGAACTATTTGGAGCAAAAATAGTCAACTTATTGTTCTCCGATTTGAACTATCAATGCAACATCACAAATATATATATATATATATATATATATATTTATTTATTTATTTATTTATTTATATTTAACATTAGGCTCCAAACGAACTGGAGTGATATGTCATCAGAAGAAAATACTAGGTTTCTCACCATCCTATTAATCTCTAGAAGAATTGAAAAGATATATATAATATTTATGGATAAAAGCTTCGAGTTGGAAATTTGCTAGCATGCATCAAAACACAAAATCGTCGAACTTGAGTACCATAAATAAAATCAAAATATAAAGAGGAGGAGGAAGAAAAAAAAAAGAAAAAAAAAACTCTAAAATGGAAAGAAATTAATTAGATAGATCATAAGCTGCTAAAGCCCATGTGCAACAGTACTTATGATTTACAGAAGTACTGCCGATTAAGACGGTCCTGCCAAAAGGATCGGAGTCTTCCGTTTGGGCATATATATATATATATATATTCGAAGATTCTGAATTTTCTCTGAAGAAATTAAACCATTAGTCTTCCTAGCTTGAGATCAGATCATATGAGAGGGAAAAAAACAAAAAAAACTAAGCACGCTAGACCTGTGTACTAACCTCAACATCTATCCGAACATCCATCTTCTCTTATCTTCTTGGCGGCGCGGGGGGGGAGGGGGAGGCGGTGCGAGGGCTGGGGGGGTTGTGAGGCTCGCGGAGAGGATAGGGTCTGGGGGGGAGCCGGCCATTTGTGTTTCCACCACAAAAGACGTTTGAAATGTCCCCACTCGAGGCCCACCTCCGCGATGTTTACCATTCATCCATTCATAGCACGTTATCTCCTTCTCACAAGCAGACCTCTCGTATCTCAAGAATCTAAACTCCTTTGGAAGTATTTTCTTTCGTGTGGCAGATGTTAGCGAGATTTCATGAATCTTGATGCTCACATATGAAATTTTAAAAAATTATATAGTTAATTGATAAAATAAATCACTATGATATATGCAAAGATACGATTAAACCGTATATACTATTTTAAGCAATTCTGTGTGAAAGAATTAAAGTGCAAGCATATATATAGTATCACGTGTATTTGCATTTGCAGTGTGATTTATTAGAAAAACTAATTAAATGGTGGATTAATAGGAGAGTGCCTGTGGAGCCTATATGAAAAAGACCCTTCCTCCTATTATTTTTTCCTTATCCCAGAGTTCAGAAATTAAAGAGTGGTGTAGCTCTTTGAGTATTTTGAGAGATAGTGAGATTCTCTTAAAAATGTGAGAGAAGAGTGATTCTCTTGGGTGTACTTGGGATCAAGATTGTAAGGTTTCGAGTGTTGAGTGTAGTAAACACTTGTAGTCATTTTTCTTTCTATAGTGAAGATTTACAGCAGCTCCATGGACGTAGCCCACATTGGGTGAACCACGTAAATTTACGTTGTGTTATTTTGTCTGCTCTTATTCTGTTATTATTTCTGCATAGTTTTATTGCTTCACTAATATGATATTTTGGAAAGGTTTATTTCCTAACAACTAGTATCAGAGCCTAGTTCTGCAATAGGTTCTGCGGTGTTCAAGAACTTGGTGATAGTCTAAGGAAGTTCTATCTAAGAAAGTTGAATTTTAAGAAGGACCGGTTGTGACCCTATCAGTCTTTTCTGAGAACTTTTTTGGCGGTTTGCAAAGATTCTAAGGATCCAGATTCTAGTGGGAACAATGGTAGCAGACGAATGAAGAACTATCAAAATCGAGAAGTTCAATGGTGAACATTTCAACTTCAGGAAGATGCAGACTGAAGATTATTAATATAAAAAATGTATGCATTTGCCTCTTTTGGGGAAAAAGCCAACGGAGATGAAGGTTGAAGATTGGGCTCTATTGGACAAGCAAGCACTTGGAGTCATCCGGTTGACGTTATCTCACAATGTTGCTTTCAACGTAGTGAATGAGAAGACCACAGCGAGTCTTATGGTGGCTCTCTCCGACATATATGAGAAGCCATCCGCTTCAAATAAAGTGCACTTAATGAGGCGGTTATTTAATTTCGGAATGAAAGAAGGCGTGTTCGTAGCAGCTCACATCAACGAATTTAGTATGATCACAACATAACTAAGTTTGGTAGAAATCAAGTTCGATGATGAAGTTCGAGCTTTAATTCTTCTGTCTTCTTTACCAGAAAGCTGGAATGCGATGGTGACAGCAGTAAGCAATTCTTCTGAGAGCAAAAAGCTAGTATTTAAAGATGTTCAAGATCTAATTCTAAGCGAAGAGATACATAGGAAAAAATTAGGAGAAACATCAGGTTCTGCCTTAAACACCGAATCCAAAGGTAGATCCAACGACAGAAACTCAAACCGAAGCAGATCGAAGTCAAGACGAAGCAAGTCTAGATCTGGAAAAAGGAGTACAGCTACTAGAACTGCGGCAAGGTTAGTCACTTAAAGAGGGATTGTAAAGCACCGAAGAAGAACAACAGCAGTGCAAAGGAGTCCACGAACATGGCCGAAGATAGTGGAGATGCTTTAATCCTAAGCGTTAACAGTTCAATTAAATTCTGGATTTTGGATTTTGGAGCATCGTTTCACTGTACCTTGCATCATGAAATTATGGAAAATTTCACTGACGATGATTTCGGTAAGGTCCATCTAGCTGATGATGAGATCTTGAAGGTTACAGGGAATGAAGATAATCAAGTGAAGCTACCAAATCGGACTCTGTGGAAATTGAAGGATATGAGATTTATTCCTGATCTAAAAAGGAATTTAATCTCAGTGGGTCAATTCGAGCAAGAAGGTTATCGGACAACCTTTGCAGAGAACGAATGGAAGATCACCAAGGGAGCTATGGTCGTAGTTTGTGGAAAAAAGAACAACACTCTTATGTCATAGAGAATATCGTTGCAGTTGTTGAATTAGAGGAGAAATCAAAAGTCTGGCACCAAAGGCTTGGTCATATGAGTAAGAAAGGAATGAAAGTTCTTATCTCAAAGGGGAAGCTCTCAGATCTAAAATCAGTAGATTTTGATCGGTATGAGAACTGCATTTTTGGTAAGCAGAAAAGGGTCAGTTTCTTAAAGATCGGCAAGCTACCCAAAGCAAAAAAGTTAGAGCTGGTTCACACAGACGTATGGGGACCATCATCGGTTTTATCCATCGGAGGTTCATCGTACTACGTCACCTTCATTGATGACTCTATACGGAAGGTATGGGTTTATTTTCCAAAAAGAAAATCAAATGTTTGTAATATTTTTAGAAAGTGGAAAGCCATAGTAGAGAACGAGATAGGCTTGAAGGTCAAGCAGTTAAAATCCGATAATGGAGGAGAGTACAGGGACGAGAAGCTAAAAGAGTTCTGCATGGCCAATGGAATCAAGTTAGAGAAGACTGTTCCAAATACACCTCAGCAGAATGGTGTAACAGAGCGTATGAACAAAACTCTGAATGAACGTGCTAGAAGTATGAGAATACATGCAGGCTTGCCTAAGATGTTTTGGGCTGAAGCCATCAACACAGTGGCCTACCTTATCAACCATGGGCCCTCAGTATCTCTCAGAGAAAAGTTACATGAAGAAGAATGATTCGGTAAAAAGGTAAACTTTTTACATTTGAGAGTATTTGGATGTATTTCTTATGTTCATACTGACTCATTTGAAAGGAGCAAGCTCGACCAAAGTCCAAAAGATGTGCTTTTGTCGGATATGGCACTGATGAGTTTGGCTACCGATTTTGGGATATTAAGAATCGAAAAATCATCAAAAGTAGGGATGTTGTATTTAATAAGAAGGCAATGTATAATGACTTGTCTGCAGAAACTACTAAAAAAGAAGTTAAAGCTGAAAAGAAGGAGTCATTGAATTTGAGGAGAATGTTGAGAAGGAAGTGCAATTAGGGGATTGGCAGAGTCATGGTAATGAAGTCTCTCAAGAAGAACCACGTACTCCTATAGCAGAAGTGAGATGATCCTCAAGAACTCCTAAACCGGTACAATGCTATTCACCTTCTTTGCATTATATATTGTTAACTAACAATAGAGAACCAAAGTGTTATGATGAAGCAGTTCAGGTTGAAGATTCAGTCAAGTGGGAGTCTACTATGAAAAATGAGATGGACTCACTGATGTCAAACCAGACATGGGAGTTGACTAAACTACTAGAAGGGAAGAAGGCTTTATATAACAAGTGGGTTTTCAGAATCAAAGAAGAGCATGATGGAAGCAAGCATTACAAGGCAAGATTGGTGGTTAAAGATTTTCAACAGAAAGAAGGCATTGACTACACTGAGATTTTCTCTTCAGTAGTAAAATTGACAACGATCAGGTTGGTGTTGAAGATGGTAGCTACAAAGAATTTACATCTTAAGCAGTTAGATGTAAAACGGCATTCTTTCATGGCGATTTGGAAGAAGAAATTTATATGAAGCAACCAGAAGGCTTCATAGTAGCAGGCAAAGAAAGCATGGTGTGCAAACTGAAGAGTCTGTATGGTCTGAAATAGGCTCCGAGATAGTGGTACAAGAAGTTCGATAGCTTCATGAGCAATAGTGGCTTTACTATATGCCAAGTAGATCATTGCTGTTATATTAAAAAGTTTGACAATAGCTTTATTATTTTGCTTTTGTATGTGAATGATATGCTCATTGTAGGTTCTGAAATGCAAAAGATAAATGATTTAAAGAGGGAATTGTCGAAGCAATTTGCAATGAAAGATCTTGGTGCTGCAAAGCAGATTCTTGGAATGAGAATTACCAGAGACAGATCAACAAGTACCTTGATGCTATCACAGGCAGAGTACATTAGCAAAGTGCTCTCCCGGTTCAACATGCAGGATGCTAAATTAGTGAGCACTCCCTAGGGTGCCCATTTCAAACTCTCCAAGGAGAATTCATCGAAGACTAAGGAAGAACATGAGCGCATAAAGAAGGTTCCTTATGCCTCAGCCATTGGAAGTTTGATGTATGTCATGGTTTGTACCAGACTAGATATTGCACAAGCAGTAGGAGTGGTGAGTAGGTATATGAACAATCTTGGCAAGATGCATTAGAAAGCAGTCAAATGGATCCTCAGATATTTGTGATGTACCACAAAAATGGCACTCTGTTTTAGAAGTGGAGGTATGAGACTAGAAGGCTTTGTTAATGCTGACTTAGCTGGAAATGTCAACAACAGAAAGAGTACTACGGGATATGTGTTTACTGCGGTGAGTTGGGTTTCTCAATTGCAAAAAGTCATGGTTCCCTCTACTACCAAGGTGGAATACATTGCAGTTACAGAAGTCAGCAAGGAGATGATTTGGCTTCAGGGTTTCTTGGAAGAATTGAGAAAGAAGCAGAAAAGCAATGTTCTATATTTTGACAATCAGAGTGCAATCCACTTGGCAAAAAATCCATCTTTTCATGCCAGAACAAAGCATATTCAGACCAAGTATCATTTTATTCAGTCTCTTCTGGAGGACAAAGCTTTAAAGCTTAAGAGGATTCATGGAAATGAAAACCTTGCAGATATGCTTACGAAGACAGTGACAATTGACAAACTGAAGCTGTGTTCTACTTCAGTTGGCCTGCAAGCTTAGAAAGGGAGAGAAGAGCTGTTGCATTGATATTGTGTGAAAATATAACTGAAGTAAGTCTTCAAGTGGGAGGTTGTTGGCGTGATTTTATGAATCTTGATGCTCCGCATATGAAATTCAAAGAAACCATGTAGTTAATTAGTAAAATAAATCACTATGATATATGCAAGAATATAGTTGAACCGTGTATGCCATTTTAAGCAATCATGTGTGAGAGAATTAAGGTGTAAGCATATATATGGTATCACGTGTATTTGCAGCATGATTTATTAAGAAAGCCAATTAAGTGGTGGATTAACGGGGAGTGCCTGTGGAGCCTATATAAAAAAGGCCCTTCTATTATTTTTTTCTTATGTTTTTTCGTTATCCTAGAGTTCGGAAATTAAAGAGTGGTGTAGCTCTTTGAGTATTTTGAGAGATAGTGAGATTCTCTTGAAAGTGTGAGAGAAGAGTGATTCTCTTGGGTGTACTTGGGATTAGGGTTGTGAGGTTCTGAGTGTTAAGTGTTGTAAACACTTGTAGCCATTTTTTTTCCCTATAGTGAAGATCTACGGCTGCTCCGTGGACGTAGCCCATATTGGGTAAACCATATAAATTTATGTGTTATTATTTTGCCTGCTCTTATTCTGTTATTATTTTTGCATAGTTTTATTGCTTCACTAATCTGATATTTTGAAAAAATTTATTTTCTAACAGCAGATTATGTGTAGAGGACTTTCTATTACTAAATTGTTGGTGAGTTGAACTCCTAATTTATTTTCTATTTGCAGTCCCTGCTAGATGCATCCTGAGATTCTAGATCACTTATTTCTTTATTACCCCGAAGTCTGAGGAATTATGAAACTCACTAAACATTCAACCTCTATATGATTCTATGAATACTATCTTAGAGTTTTTATGTTGGATTTCGTCCTTTGCGAATGAAGTATGGACTACAGCTTTGATTGTTCAGGTGCTCTGGGCTCTTTGGAGAAGCAGGAATGTCTGGGTGTTTAAGCAAAAAGTGTTATCCTTTCATTAGATTATTTTCGATGCTCGAGCTATATGGCTCCGAATTTCTTTACAGCACCTGGCAATTGAAGTTTCACTCGCTTATGTATGTAAGCCTCTTTTTTTTTCACTCTTAGGTAATCATCATACAAATATGAATAATTATAATTATATTTAAAAAATAATAAAAAAATTTATAAATGCTTAAACAAATATAAATTATTGGCGGATGATAGATATCTGTATCTAAAATGGGACACTTGGCCTCCTTCCAGATATCCGTAATATTTTTCCTAATTCTCTAAAATGTTGGATGAAATTGAGACATTATTGAATGTAAGCTTCTTCTTTTTCATCCGCGTTTGCTGTGAAAAGTTAAAAGGGGTATTAAATGCTCCTATGGGTTCTTCGGAACAAAACTCAAAAGAAAAGGAATAAAAGAGAAAGAAAGAAAAAAAAAAAAAAAAAAAAAAAAGGAAAGAAAACGCATCCATGAGAAAAGGGAAAAAGAGATGCTGGTCAGACCGCCCGTTAACACGCGTATGAGGCATCATCTCAATTGCACCTCAGTCCACTGCCGGCTTCCTTCCCACAGGAGTACTGAAATCCGATTCTGAGGGGCATTCAATTTCTTATTGCCACATCAATAATTCAAATGAATATCTAAAAATTTATGAAGATTTTAATTTTTAAAATATTAATTTCCAAAATTATTTTTTTTGGCAAAAAGAATTCCGTTCTTTTTCTTTTTTGTCTCTGAATCCGAATCTGCAACACGATAGATGCTTTCAGAAGTGAGCCACACCTGTGAAGTCAGTTTTCAAAATGAAATTTACTCTATGATGGATTACTGCCCAAAAGACGAGAATATTTAGGAGGGAGGATTTATCATTTTATACATGTTTTCTTTTTTTATTTCTTTAAGGAAATAACAAGGGAGCAAGGAGCTCTCCCACCAGTTTTTATTATGATTTGAATTATTCACAAAAAGGAACATATTTGGTTTCGTCGTCCAAGAGAAGACACAAAGACCATGATTTAATGGACCAATATAAAATTTAAGGAAATTTGAATTAAAATTTTAAATTTTATAAAATAGAGATATTTGAGAAAGAAACACTCTATATCCTGTCCTATATCAATCCTTGATCCTGTCCAACATTCCATTTCGGTACTTAAAATTTTTTCTTAAAAAAATATTTGTGTGTCTTTAGTATTTTATTTGATTTTTAAATATATTTAAATTTCAAAAGTTATATGCTTATCATAAATTAGATCTATTTAAAATTGATACCATAATATATTATGATATAAAAAAGATGGGATGCTCCTACCAAAACTTGAATCCTGAGGTGAACTATTTTATCTAGATATAACAGATATCCATCTATTTGACTAATATTTTCTATTTCTATTACGTTGGTTAACTCATATTATACGATAACATAAAACAAATAATAATCCAAATTTTATTGTCCGAATGCTCTCTATGGAAAAGTCTAAAGTGAGACGCTCCAAGGAGACTCCTCCTTACCCCTAAGGTGGTGTTTCGTTTGTTGTAATATTATATTATTAAAAATCTTACATTCCTAATAATTTTATACTTAACAATTATATTCTTAGAAATGAAAGATTACCAAGTTTGGTTTAGAATAACAAAATACGGTAATCAGTATTCTATATTTTTGAATAATATTTAAATTTTCTTACAAATTTTTTTTATCTTTTAAATAATCTTCTTTTCTTTTTGGTAGAATATAAAATGTTATGATAAAAATCAAGATTCTTTGTAAACTATTTTTAAAAATATTATATATTTAAATATTATAAATATTTAATATATATTATATATAATAAAATATATTATATATTATATATTAAAATATTATTAAATATCTCATTATATAATAATATTAATATACAATATATAAATATTTAGTAATATATTATATAATAATTTAATATGCAAGAAAGTCATAAATATTAAAAATATAAAATTTAATATTATTATATAAATATATTATAGTGTTTAAAATATTAAATATTATATTATATATTTAATATTAAATATAAATATAATATTAAATATTTAAATATTATCTTATATAAATTAAATATATAATCAGATTAAGTATTATTAAATATTTATATGAAAGTTAAGAGCGTAATTTAAGTTTATTAGACATTAGCAATCTTAAATACCCATCTTTTGAATGAAAATTGAATTTTTTTGATCTTTGGTAATCTTAGGGAAACTAAATATTACCACTCAAATTACCATATTTAATTGCCAACCATGGTAATTTGCATAGTAATATCACATTATTAAGATAGATTAGCATAAACTAAATGGCCTCTAAAACTCTTACTACCACTCCCAATGCACAGATTCTTATTCAAACTTTTCAATTAATTTAAAAAATATGATCAAAATAATATTTTACTAAGTCATTTTAATATTTGCTTCCTTCAACAAATTAAAAAAAAAGAAGAATTCCTAAAATCTAAGCGCAGGACTAAACTCATTATGTGAAAAATTCACCTCATTTGTTATTGCAAGAGTTTCAACTCTTCTTTTAAGTGGCTATCAAAACCCTTTGTAAGTATCTAATCATCTGACACTTACCCGACAAAGATTTTTGGAGCTGAATGTGTCTATATAACACCATGTCTTAATAATGTTGAATGCGCGCCTCACGTAGGTTTTTTGGAGCTGAATGTGTCGAGAAAAACTGTGCTGTATGATTCTTGTCTCGAATATCTATTCTTTTGAGTTCAATCCCATCATCCATTATAAAAGCAGCTATCTTCTAATCATTGCCACCATCCATGTCTCGATCATAAGTTGTTGAAGTATCTGCATGAATTCTGGGATTTGTAGGTGGCGGTGACAAGTGTTTCTTGCATCCCTCTCCATGTTTCTTAAGTACATCACCATGCTGGTGATCAACGACAATAACTTGGGCCAAATCAAGTCACTCATCCTGCCATTGTTTCATCTACTGCTGATTGCCATTTCTGTTACAGTCTACTGTAGATAAATACGTACTACCAAACTAGTCGTCCGTAGACATGCTAGTAGAAGTCCATTGTATCAATACGACCTCTGATTAGTGAGTTATGCTATGTTAATTTGAAACATCATGGTTTAGTGGAGATCAAACATTGGCTGAGTGGAAATATGGCAGTTTGAGCGGTGAGGATCAAAAGAAGTTTTTAAATGTAATTTATTGATTTAAGTACTGTAGGTATTCAACCAAATGGAGTGGTGCAATCACAACATCAAATACACCATTTTGAATTGGTTGCGTTGTTAGAATCAATATCATGGATTATTGTGAAGCGAATGATGATGCTTCAAGTCATCATCTCCCTTTGGCCAGCGTGTGATGACAAAAGGAGGTATGATAAATTATGAGAGTTCTACTTTGGCTTGCGCACAAAATATTGGTTATAGCTCACATTGTTGTAGTGCAGGTGAATTGGGTGCCAAGGCTATTTTCAAGCCGTCACCTTCTATCATGTACATCTTCCTCTACAATATATGAGAGCTTCTAAACCATATTTAAAATTCCATGAATTGGTTTAGAATTAAAAATTAAATTCGATCTAAATTTTGAATTAACACTATTTTTTTTTTTTGACCTCAATCAGTCCAAATCGATTCGGCCCAATATATAATATTAATTATATAAATTTTTTTACTCCAATAATCTTTATTAATTAAAGTAAACTTTCATTAAAACTTTTACATCTTAATAATTTTAAATTCCCTTCTATCTTTTTCTACTTAATTATATTAAAATATTTATGTTTTATTATTTATTTTGATGGATCCTTACTTATAATATCTTCAAATATTTCAATAAATATTTTATATATCATAATTTATAAAATTAAAAATAATTATTTACTTAAATAAAATTAAAAAATTTTGAATAAAAATTTAATTTTAAATTAATTTTATTTATTTTTTATTAAAATTATATTTAACTATCAACCACTAGGTTTTACCAACACTCACGCTCATCTGAAAAATTCAACTCAATGTTGCCCCAAGCTTGAATATTTTGAATTGACTCAAAATTGCTAGGCTCTGATTCAACCATATAAAATCAAATCATAAATAGCTTCTTTGTCGAGGGAATTTCTTTGTTTCTACTCTTCTTTGAATGCGCTAAAACTATAGCCCGCACCCCCACCAAGGTCGTACTGCAGAAATCAGGTCTTTTGATAAACATCAATTGTAAAGGCCTTCCATTTGACCAACAAAGCCTTGAATATTAATTCAAACAATGTTTCAAGCATTTAGCCAAAATACTTTAGGATTAAAAGACCAAGTGAACCATAAGCTTTCAAATAAAACTTCATACTATGAGATCAAATTTACCCAAATGATACATCCCTATACAATAACAAATGTACCACTTACATATGATTGTTCAAAACTAAAGGACAATAAATATATGCCCTAAGAAAATCATTATCTTAAAAATTAAAACTGCTATCATGCCAATAAAACTACCAAAATAGAAAAAAAAGTCAATTATAATACAGCAATCATTAATAGCCAAGCAAATACTTACATTTTCTTCACGGATCTTTGACTGCTAACTATTTATATAAACAACAAATCCAACCTCTTCTCATAGGACTAAAGCAACCAAGCCTCTACATTCAAAAATCCATACAATCTCGTGTTAACTATTTATATAAACAACAAATAGTTATTATTTTCATCAAGATTGCAAACGTTTGCTAGCTAATTTCTTCAAGAGGTTTTATTTTCCCTTTTTTAATTTAAAAAAAGGGTCAGGATTGCTATGCACTTATGCATGCATACAGTGGTCATTGATTGAAAATTTACATTTTAATCATCTGGGACTGTGGGACGAGCCTTAATTAGGTGTTCATGCAACTGCTGTTGCCAGCCACTGACACGTCCAAGATTCACAGAAAGGATGACATGACAAGAGACGTGAGCTTCTTTTTTCTTTTCAAAGAACGAGGATGAACACACCAAGCTACCAAAGATTACCTCGAGATTTTGGAGTGGTGTTGCAACCGCTGCTCTACATGCATGCTATAGCTCGTCATGCAGAAACCTCAGCACATCATAAGCACCAGCGGATAGAAAGGCAGCTGGGGGTGGTTATTCCACCTGAGGCTATTCCAGATAGAGCCTCCACATATTTGGTTGTGGTCGAGGACATGAGACCGAAATCAAAGCCTGTCATACTGAAAAACTAAGAACATATACAAGTTTAAGAATACTAATCGACAGAAAGCCACCAGCTTAGCCTGGGGAAATGGCAATCAGTATTCAATTATCCTGCTGATCGCGGAATTGACGGAAATCCAATTGGATGTTCATTGATGGAGAGCTACCAGCTTAGCTTGGAAAAATGGCAACCAATAATCAATTATCCTGCGGACCACGGAATTGACGGAAATCTAATTGGATGTTCATTGCAAGAAATGTCAGCCACGCATAGTCTTTCGATGCAGCCAATCACGGAAGGGTTAGATACAGCCAATCACTGACCAAGACAAAAGACTTTGTGTGGTTCACATTTCTGAGAAAGGACATCCAATTGAATTCCTAGCCAATCCCATTTCCCCAAGTCTTCTCAGGTTACTCTCCATCGACAATTATCCTTCTTCAAATTTTTATTCCTATGGATAGGCTTTGATTTCGATAACATTCCATCAAAACAAAACCATGGACGAGTCACGTACGCGGGTGCAATAACCATATTCCACAGCCGCCTTGCTGCCTGCTCCTGGTCATGATGCGCTACGATTGGTGCAAGATTCTAGTGGTCCAGGAAAGGTTCAAACAGGAATTAGATAATAGAAAATTGATGGTCCAACACAGAATCTCAATTAAAACAATAAAATATTTGAAAAGTAACTGTATTACTCTGTGCTGGTCCAAACAATAATATCCATTCTATAGTACTTCAGGAAAACAACTAATCCAATCCCCAGGGAGCTGGTCCAAGATCGAGTACTTTAGATTACCATAAATAATTAAAAAGCAAGGGTCCGCCTGACTTCAGCATCCCAAACCTAGAGCTGGCTTATTAGCCCAGCTCGCTCGTCTACTAAAAACCATATTTAGTTACTGGAAACCATATCTCATTCCATAAAAAACCAAATTGGAGAATTAATGTGATTCTTTCCATAAATATGTTCCTGAATTCAGAAGGAAGGTTAACTTCTATAAATTAGATTCGCAATAGCTATGATGAGAAGACTATGGTAAAGAGTGGGATGACAGGTAGAAGGGAAGGGGAAAAATATAATAAAAAATTCTTTCTTGGTGAGTAAATAATTGATTTTATATTTTTTGAGAAGAATAAATATTAGCAAGAAAAGAAGTCTCTACATTATTCAGAACTAATTTGCAGCTATTTACCAAATTGATTCTAACTCGAGAGACTGATAGAAATAGATTTAAAACAAGTTCTCTAATGGTTTTGTTAAAATTTCTATCCATTTTTAAATGTTCTGCAACAATTTATCAGCACTGCTTTACTAGCATATATGAAAAATGCGGCTAATTAAATTTTTTCCTCATGAAGGAGGTTTTATTTTAAGATGAGCAACGTTATTTGGCATGTGCCAGTGTTATTTTAAGATCAGCGGTGTTATTTGGCATGCGTTAATGTTTTATTTTAGATATACTATCTTGGAAGGTGCCAATTATCAAGGAAACTACTCCTCACGCTCTTTCACTGGGACAGGGTAGGGAATCAGTCGTTTACAGGATTTTACGGAAGATTAATTTAGGACATCGTGGAAGGAGAAGGAGAGAAATTTTAGGATTTTTCTCAAAATGATCTTATTCCCATCAGCAATTTTGCACAAGATCATATATAATTTCAGCTTTTGAAGTAACCTCCAAAAATAATCAAGCTCCTATAAATTATTTTTATAATCTTCTTTCTTCTATTTCTTTCCTATCTCTCTGGTAAAGTCTCACACTTTTGTAATCTTCTCTTGTAAATATTTATGATTTCAAAAAAGTTTGCTCATGGGAAAAATTTCCTCCCTCATGATTTACCCTAAAAAAAAAACATATATTGTATGATCAAGCCAATTCCATGTCATTACTCAAAATAGTTTAGCCAGCCATTAGTTATAAATACATGTATTTAATTCTGAACATATATATATAGAAATATGCTACACTTTTCTATTAAAAAAAAAAAAATCCACTCCTATCAAATTCAAGATTAATATTTGGATATTCAAATCATCAAAGACCCACACTATATATTAATTATAATATTTATATTTGTAAAAATATCTAGAAATAAAACAGAAAAAACTGCATACTCTATTAGTCTTTAATCTTTTCATCAAGTAGACAAAAAAAAAAAGATAAATTTTATTGTTCTAATATGCTAGGATACATAATAAAAAATTTAAATAAAGAATTCACTTTATTGATCATGACCTACACATGTTGAAATATGTATAGATGAGAAATCAATATATCTTAATTTTTAGATAATAGCATGGTCTTATGTCATTTAAACTATCCATTTTTGTATCTATTTGATATGTAGGTTAGGCCACCAAAAACATTATCTTTAGCTTCTTAGAACTTTTTAATAGCATGTATAGATGCTCTATTATTAATTTTAGACATGAAAGAAGTAGATATCCTGTCCTTTTAAAATAAGCAAAGACCATTCTATTAAATGGTGCTAAGATCAAACCTTCTTAAAACAATTAAACATTAACTTTCCTAGCTTCAGATCATATGAAAGAAAAAATAAAAATAGAAAAAATTAAATTTGCTAAAGCTGTGCATTAACCTCAACCTCAGATCGGTCATCCATCTTCTTCAGGATCTTCTTTGTCTGGAAAGGGCAAAAGTGCAGCTCAGATTTGTAATCCAATCATATACCTTATTGAGATAGGTAATCCAAAGGCATTCCCCCTCTGAGAACCGTATATGAGAATTTCATCTCGTACGGCTCAAGCCGAAACACACAAATACTGATTTGCCCCAAAGATATGAAGTAACAAAAATCCAGAATCTCTTCTTTGCGATGATAATGCCAAAAATATCAAGTTGGCTCATCTGTCTTTCTTTATGTGACTTGACCAATTCTCCTCCCGGTGGTGAAGCCCTCCAACTATCTCCCTCTTATTCCATTCCTCCTGCTTTCCTCTTCCTCATCATCCACTCACTTGGAAAATTCCATCTCCAGATGATGGTTAGATCGGCAGGGGCTGAGGGTGGTATTCAGGTAGACTGATCTCAAATAACCTTCCTCGCATACTTGGTTTTATTTCGATATGATCTATAATCTCAAATAACCTTCCTCGCATACTTAGTTTTCTTTCGATATGATCTATAGCTAGGAGGGTTAATAGTTTAACTTCCTCTCAGCTAGAAACTTCAAGATCTACAAACAAGCCCAAAAACAGAAGGCTCCAATCTTTCTGGCAAGACCGTCCCGTCTTGATCGGATGTACTTCTGTAAATTATAGGCACTGCTTACCATCCTTGTAGATGGGCCTTAGCAGCTTATGGTCTTTCAAATTTCTTCCCATGTCAGATTTCAGGTTTTTATTTTTATTTTTATTTTTTTTATTTATAGTACTCAAGTTCGACGGTCTTGTGTTTTGATGCATGCTGGCAGATCTCCAACTCAAAGCTTCTATCCACAGATATTATATATCTTTTCAATTCTTCTAGAGTTTTGATAGGGCGGTGAAAAGCCTAGAATTTTCTTCTTATGAGAAATCTCTCCAATTCATTTGGAGTTCCATGTTAATATTTTTCTGAGAAGTTGCACTGAAAGTTCAAACAAGAGAAAAAAGAATTGATTTTTTTTGCTTCAGATAATTCTTATTTTTACCCAAGAATCACTTATGCCATCATGATCACATGGAGGAAAGATAGATAAATAATTAAGTCCGTAGAGTTTAGTTATTGTATCTCCAACTAGAAATCATGCAAGGGACTTTGGAATTCGTTGCCTGCTTGTGTATCATCTCGTTTGCGTTTAGAGTCTTTTTTGCTAGCCCAATTTTTTTTTTTTTTTTCGTTTTTTTTTATTTTTAGATTTTGTTTGCTGATCCATCTCTTCAATGACTTGCTATGAATGGCTGCTGGCTTTCTGCTGTTAGAATTCTTTATAGCCACTGTTTTCCTGTTCTGAGAGAAACTTCACAGAGACTACTTGATATTATTCTATGGCACTCTCTTCTTCTGATGCTAATGCTGTTTCTTGTTCTTTCGTTGAACTAATTTTTCTGTAAGAATGGATATTTTTGCTGGTTTTTTCCTATAGTTTCACCAGATTATTTTTTTTATAACTGAGCATAGCTTTGGAAAAATTTTATTGGCACACTTCTCCTGGTCCTCTCTCTCTTTTCCACAATGGGACCAAACATGCAGAAATCCCCCCTCCTAGATCGCTAGACTTCGAGAATAACAAAAAAGGGGACAAAGACATTTCAAACTAGTAAGTGATAGTAAACTACTGTATTCATATCTAAACTCTCAAAACTTTTAATGGAGGAGGAAAGATGCAGCTGAACCAAGAGACAAAGATGAGATTTAATGCATTAAAAAGTTTGAATTAGTCATTTTCAAAGATTTTAAACTTAGTTTTCAATTAAATTATTTCAAATCTAGCACTTTGACAAGTCACGGATCTCTGCAAGTGCACAGTATAACTACGTACTTAGTTATTGAAAGGACTTTCTGTGACTTTCTGTAAGTGCGTGGGGGTCCTCCCTCACTTTTGCCAGAAAAAGAAAAATTTTATTAAAAAAAAATAGCTCTATCACCAAAAGCAATTTGCCCTCGCATCTTTGCCGATGGTAACTGCTCTTTATTTGTTGATAGAGCTTCCATACAAATAATTTAGTTTCTTAGTTTTGCTTAAACAGTTTATTTTCTTTCATTATTTTAATGCTCATTAAACATTAATTATTGCACTATTATGTTTCTTCAGCGATACTTTTATTGCATAAAACTAGCAAGCACAGCTTTTCAGCCCTTCACTACAAACATCATTGCTTTTCTATCACTATTATAACAAGATTCTCCATTAATGTTTGGTATGTGAATAGGATGGCGGAGGACAGTCTGGTAACGAAGGAGAAAGTCAAGTACAATCTGGAAACAAAATTGTGTTGAAACGACTCTCGGAATACTCGAAATGCATCATGAAAATGATCATTACAATATTATTGGCATCCTATCCGGCAAAGCAATACATAACCAGCCACGTCAAGCCATTCTACTTCAAGATCTGCTGTGGCCTTTTGTCAGCCACTTTCTTAGCCGATCTCCTACTGCTGCTGCTCACTTCTAACTCGCTACACCCTGGGTGCACCACCGGACGTCCCAAGATTAGCTTAGTCTATCTCACCAACATTCTTGCTATGCTTACTTCAGCCAGCTTTCTGCTTCTCTTGAATATAAGCTATGCCATGCTCGCAATCCCTCTGTCTCCAATCATAGCAATTGTCGGCATTGCCTTTTACAAAGGAACTAATACAGGCCAGTCACACGAGGTTACTGGTTATGAAGCTTATCAATCAGAGCTGAAGCAATTCTTCGACCTTTCTGCGTTGGTTACAATCGATGCCGTCGTAGGAATGCTTGGTGCTATCATTGGTTACTTCAAAAATTTCCATGAAGATGTCGATCTAGCTCCTGTCAAGTTCTCCGTGGCCCTCATCTTCTTCACTGTCATATTTGGTCTTTTGTCAATGTTGCTTACAACGGTACCACCCTCACTTCACAATTCCAATGCTGAAGCGCGCTTGATTACCTTCCTCGAAGTCCTCAGTTATGCTTTGTTTGGTTTGCTAGCGCTCGTAGGACTAGCAGTTGCTGCTGAATTTGTGGATGAATTTATTTTGCTGGCTTTCTTCCATATTTTCTTGGCACTTGTGGTTTGGTTCATGGAAGATGAAAGGCAAGTTCACAGAGGCCCAGGTGGTGAAAACGAGCTTGACAACTCCTCGACCGCAATTACCACTTCCATTTTTGCAGTAATGATGGTGGTTTACTCAATGTGCTTCAACAGTGAATGTGATAGCTTTCCCCTCAAGACCTGCATGTTCTTCATGTCCATGGCTTTTGTGCCCAGCCTGAGTTGGATGCTACTGGCATTCAGACCTCCAAGAACAGAAATTAGCCTGGAAAGGGTTGTGAAGTTACTTATTTTTTTCACCATATTTTGGTTGGTACTAGCCATGTTGGATCTCATCGTCTTAGCAATAATTCATCTATAGATTATGTCCTAGAGGATATGCATCAGTGATCACGAGCTCAACCCGGGATATGAATCCATGGGCTGACACTTACTTTTGTTTATTTTTATTGTCTGTCCCTCTTGTATTTTGATTGCTAGAAGACCATTTTTATTGTGTGGTTCTCATCATTTCTTCTTAAATTTTCTTAGAGCACTGCATACGTGGAACTTTTTTCAGATCTATTTCACTTTTCTGTGTGTTAAAATGATGGTAAGAGAGGATGGAAAAGTTATTCATATTAAAATTTTGAATGAAAAATACTTGTCTAGGCTCACATGCAAAATCGTGGCAAACAGAAAGGATTTGAAATAAGGTAGTGGAAAGTTCAGGAATCAAGCAGAAATAAGGCCTAGAATAATCCTTGTTCCTACTTTCAAGCAGGTTCAGAAAAAAAGGAATGATCATGCCGAAAGATCCCAAAATGCACCACTCAAGAAGCCTAGAAGAGGGAGCGCAAAACAGTGCAAGTAAGCGTAGTTGGGTTATGCGATTCCAAAATTATCAGCATTGCCGTATATAACTCTATTGAAGCTCAAATTAAGACAAGAAATTTTTGTGCCTTTTACTTCCTGGATTTGAAATTTTGACTGTGTTTCTTGCATATCATTTCTGCTTTCAAACTCCCTCAGTCTGGAATGTGAATGATAATTGAATATATTTCAAACTATATCAAGAACTCGATATCTGTGAAAAACGTTATGTATGGTCCTTGAACGTGTTTGCAGCTGATGCATTTTGTGGGAGATTTGTTGCCTTCCATGCATTTAGGTCCGAGTTTCAGATAAAAATATCGCACATTTTTCTCTCTAACGCTACTGTTGCACACACTCCCATGTAGATTCCTTCAGAGTGAATGGTGTCTGCCATTTTATCTCCTCCAAAATGTTCCAGTCTTTCAGCATCAGATGGGCATTCCACGCGAAAGGGACTGGCATTACTTTGTTCCTAAAATAACGCATTGTTTTATTCTGTTTACCTTCTTACATCAACGTCGATTGTTACTTCTCGCAGCTTCCTACTAAAGAGGTCAAAAAACGACAGCGCCGTTTACCTTTTTGACCTTTCTACGTGGTCAAAGAAAACCTCAGCCCTAGAGTTATTCATGTCAGGTGCAAAATAGTTCAACTAAAGAGAAAAGGAATGGAAATAAATCTCAAAGATAATTTATCATTACTGTCGGAACCTGCATGGTGCTTGAGTTGCCTTGGCGAACGGCCTGCACACCTGAGCCTCGGATTGACAGCTGCATCCAGCTAGCTCCTTAGATTTCCTGTAAGATACGCCTCAACCACTTGGATATTTATAAAAATTTATTAATTTTGATTTGTAAGAATTGAAAGAGAGTTGACTCTGACAATAAGTTTGACCTACTTTAATAATGCTAAAAATAATTTTGTGAATTATTATTTTTTGCAATTTTTAAGCTATCTTGAAATATTTGAGTGAGAAAATTCATATTGGAAGATTTTTAATAAATAATATTTTTAATTTTTATATTTTATATTAGTTTAAATTATTTTTTTATGTACCTTTTTTTCTCTTGCTGAGTAAAATATTCGGACACGTGTTCAGTTGTGATTTGTTCATGCAGGATCTTAAGCGGAATAGCATCATACAAAGGAGGCGGGGATGCTCTTCCACTCTCGCCATGCTTAATTTGTTTTGGATTTTTCCTTGGCTTGCCTGCTTGTATGGGCCGCTGGGATGAGGCCGAACAGCTGAGTTGCCATATGTGATATTTTGTCACCCTTTTATGGAGCGGAGTTCTCTCATTCATAGGTGGGACAGCTCTCTAAATATCTTATTTGAGGAAACTGAGCTGAGGTGAGCCTCTCAGATTAATCATCATTTTTTTTATCATATTCCTTCTGACTGATTGAAAATTTTATTATTATCCTTCGATTAATTTATATTTTATTTTTGGCAGCCATTTAAGAATGACTCGACTACTTGACTATTTTGTTTGCCACAAACTGGGGTCTGCTCTTTTGGATTAACCACCAGCATTTCATGCCTAGCTCTCCCCGAGTGAAATTTTTCTTTTCATCCTTGATTATTTTACATCTATTTTGTTGGCTTTCTTCCACATTTTCTTGTCTTTGATTCATGAAGAGCTACCAGCTTAGCCTGGGGAAATGGCAATCAGTAATCAATGATCCAACCAATTCCATGCCATTACTCAAAATAGTTTAGCCAGCTATATGTTATAAATACATGTATTTGATTATGAACGTAGGAACATGCTTTGCTTTTTTTTTTTAAAAAAAAAAATCCAGTTCTACCAAATTCAATATTAATATTTGGATATTCAAATCATCAAAGACCCACACTATGTATTAATTATGACACTTATATCTGTAAAAATATCTAGAAATAAAAAAGAAAAAATCATATACTCTAGTAGTTTTTAATCTATACATCAAGTAGACAAAAAAAATATAGATAAATTTATGATTCTAATATGCTAAGATACATAATAAAAAAATTAAATTAAAAATCTACTTTATCAGTCGTGACCTACGAAATTAATATATCTTAATTTTTAGATAATAGCATGGCCTTATGTCATTTAAATTATCTATTTTGGTATCTACTTGATGTGTGGATTACGCTATCAAAAACATTATCTTTAGCTTCTTAAATCTTTTTAATAGTATGTATAGTTGTCCTATTATTGATTTTAGATATGAAAGGAGCAGATATCCTATCCTTTTAAAAGAAGCAAAGACCATTCTATTAAATGGTGCTAAGATCAAACCTTCTGCTATGAGTGAAAGCAATGTGTTAACGTGTATCATGGTTTGGCTTGGCTCAAAATGTTCAGTCTATTCCAAGGGGTCGACTACATAATAGTTTAGCTAACTGTTAATCCAATATACAGGATAAGTGATTAGAGGTTGTCGTTTCCCAAGGCTTATCAGGTCGCCCTCCATCTGCTGCCTTTCGATATAGAAGTACTTGAATAGAAGTTAATTGGTATAAAAAAAATTTAAGTTTTAAGCACTTCAATTTTCTTTTCTCATTCAACGTAGAACTATTTTTGAGGTAGTACAATATGGCCAAGTTACTTATAAAAGTTTGAAATCCTTCTATAAATTATGAATAATATATAAAATACTCTAACTTATGATTAAGTTACTTATCAAAGTTTGAAATTCTTTTAGCAATTATAAATAATTTATAAAATATTCTAACTTATGATTATATTACTTACCTCTCTAGATAAAATTACTAGAAACTATTCCTTAAGGGCTTTATCAACCTTCTTGATTTTCTGGACTCTTCAACCTTCACCTTTTTCATTCTTCTAACTATTAATTTATTATCAAAAGATAAAAGACCTCAATTGAGCTCTATTTATAGCGAGATATCTTAAGTTCTCACTCTTCATAAGATTCTAATCTCTTAAAATTAATAAACTTTATAATCTATAATGATTTCTTTAAGGAAACTAAAGAGATAAATATTCATTAAATTTTTAAAAATAGATTCTTAATTCAAAAATAACTTCTAACTCATCTGATATAATTTTAAAATATAAAAATTTTGATAAAAATATTAAAAATCATCTCAATCTCAATTAATGTCATTTTCATAATTTATCTGACGTTAGTAATGATATACGTTCATAAAATTGCTTCTAACTTTTCAATTGACCTTCGATTTAAGTGATTTAAGATGCGTTGGAAAGTTAACTCAATATCAAATATTATAGATATAAATTTAATAAAAAATTTTAATTATACTTTTTTTGAAGGATACAAAGGTAGTGCTTGATAATTTTATGCAATAAAAATCATCAAGGAAATATAATGCAAAAAACGTTTAACGAACATTAAGGGTAATGAAATCAAAATAGATTGTTCAAGCAATATTAAGAAACTAAGGTATCAACAAATAAAAGTAGTCATTGAAAACTTACTAAACCATACTATTGAAGTAAGGATAAATTGCATATGTGACAGATTTAATTAAACTTATGCATTGAAAAGGACCATATTTCATAGCTAGTTCTTGTAAAAACATGAGAGTTGTCAAACTTTATTTTGAAATAATTTAATTAAAAACTAAATTTTAAAACTTCCAACAATAACTAATTTGTAATTATTTTTTAATGCATTAAATTTCATCTTTGTCTTTTAGTTTAGATGTATCTTTCTTCTTTCTTCATTAAAAAAATTTAGGGTTCAGATATGGATCTACGAATTTACTATCACTTATTAGTTTGAAATATCTCTATTCCTTTTTTTTTTTTTTATAATTTTTAAAGTCTGTCAATGTTTGAATCCCTTGTTTCATAGAAGCTTTGCATAATTTATTAAGGATTCTAAGAGAGAAATATAACAAAAGTTACTAAAGTTACTTTTAGAATAAAAAATCAAAAAAATTAAGATACCTTTGTGAAGTTAAGATTCCACGGGTTAAAACAATAAAGTATTAAAGATTTCTTTTACGTTGAAGGCTTCAAATGACAATGGATAGATATTTAATGCATGCTATCCGGCACAAGTCAAAATATATTTCGATATATATTTCTCAGCATCAGACATGCTTGTCATATTTTTTGAACATGCCACGTGCCATATAAGATATGAAGTAAATTAAATTTTATCGAGTATAAATAATTTTCTTTTAGGCTATCAACATTATTTAATTTGTCATTGTCATTAAAAAAATAAATTCATATCAAAATCTACTGATAGTTTAATATAAAAAAATAATAGTTTTTAATTAAAAAAATTCTTTAGAAGGAAAAAAGAAAAGAATCAGTTAAAAAATTAATAGTTTAGTATAAAAAAATTAAGCAAAAAAATGTTCTTCATGAGAAAAAAGAAAAAAGCTGATTAAAATAAATTAATAGTTTAATCAACTAAAAAAATTTAACCATTTAAAAAAAATTAGATTGATCGGCTAATAAAAATTAATAGTTTATTCTAAGAAAAAACCTTCTGATCCAAAAAAAATATTTCTCATGGAAAGAAGAAAAAGAACAGGCTAACAAAATTAATAATTTCATTTAAAAAGTTTTAGACTGAAAAAATATATAACTATTTTGAAGCAAAAAAATAAATAATTTTTAACTTAAAAAACATATTCTTCACGGGAAAAAAAGAAAAGAATCGGTTTTAAAAAATTAATAGTTTGATATAAAAAAGTTTATGACTACAAAAAAAAATTCTTCATGAAAAAAAAGAAAGAGTCAACTAAAAAAATCAATAGTTTGATGTAAAAAAATTTTCCAATAGGAAAAAAACAATGTTCCTTGCAAAAAAAAGGAAAAAAAATTAGTTAAAAAAGATTAATAGATTGATATAAAAAATAGTTTTTGACTAAAAAAATATTCTAAAAAGATATTCTTCTTTAGAAAAAAGAAAAAGAATCGGCTAAAAAAATTAATAATTTGATCAGCTAAAAAATTTAACCAACTAAAAAAATAATAGTTTGTTCTGTTAAAAATAATAGAAAATAAAAAAAAGGAAAGAGCATGCTAAAAAAATTAATGGTTTGATTGTTAAAAAAGGTTTCTGATTAAAAAAAAAATTATTTCTAGGAAAAAAAGAAAAAGAATTAATTAAAAGAATAATAGTTTGATATAAAAAAAATTCAAACAAAAAAAAAGTTTCCATAAAAAAAGAAAAAGAATTAGCTTAAAAAATTAATAGTTGATATAAAGAAAAAATGGTTTCGAAAAAAATGTTTTCTATGGAAAAAAAATCAACTAAAAATAATTAGCACCTAAAAAAATTTAAACTGACTAAAAAAATTTGATTGGTTAAAAAATAATAGTTTGATGTAACAAAAATAATTTTGATTAAAAAAATATTTATCATGAGAAAGGAGAAAAAGATCAGCTTTTAAAAAAATGATCGACTTAAAAAATTGATTAAAAGAGAAAAAATGATAAAATAAAATGAAAGTCCATATATATATATATATATATATTACTTTCTTGCAAATTAGTTCTAATGATACGAAATAAAAGAAAATATTTGTTATTAGTCCTCTACGTTTATTAGAATAAGAGGAGTTAATATTATTGGAATATTCATTCATTTTTCTATCTATAACAATTATTTTATTCATCACGTGAATGACAGCAGGGTTGAGGGTGTCTTTCCCCACATAAAAAAATGAATTAAAGAGTGCCTTGTTCTCGGCAACAAAGCCATTACCAGTCCCGTTCTCCGTTCTCCCTGAGGGTTGTCGCGGAACCGTCACGGCCACATCCTTCGTTTTGGCCTCTGATGCCGTCACTTCTGCCTCCCAAGCTGTCAATCGTTGCGGCCTCCTTCGAGCCACCAGCCGTAGCAGCTGGCCTTCGCCTTTAGAGTCGCCGAAACCCAAGGGAAAACCCGCTGCTCGCCAAGGTTCGATTTCTTCCTGTCTCTTTTTGGCAATGGGGGAGGTATTTTTTTCCCCACGTTCCTTTGCCGTGCCGCCAGCAGGGTGGTCGGTCCGACCGGTGAGGACTTTAGTCCTCATCCTCTTCCTCAGGCTCTTTTGCTTTCCCAATCGACCGCCGGCGGTCCCTCCCTGACCCTTGCGTCGCCATCTGGCCGGTTCACTTAGGCCTGGTCGGTCTCGGGTCTGGTTCACCTGGCCGGGATCGGCTGGGTGATTCAAACCTTGCTGATGCCTGCACCGACAGTGCCAATTTAGTCCTTTGATTATTTATTTCTTTATTTGGACTTTCTGATACCTCTCTCCCTCTCCTTCTTTTTCTTCACTTTTTTTTTTTTTTTCCAGAGTTGATACAAGTTTCGGGAGTTTCAAGACAATAATTTAAAAATAAAAGCAAGTCTTTTAACCAACTCTTTTAACACCATGCTGCAGTTAGCACTCCGAGCTATGGCTTGTCGCAAGCCCATATAGCTGGCTGGTTTGCTCGATTTACCTCAACCCACCCAACATAGGAATCTGCCGCTGGATGATTTTCCCCTCTTTTTTTTTTTTTTTTTTAAGTCCTTCATCGAGCCAAAAATCTCATCACTACACCCTTCAAAAGGGTTTAGCAAAGAACAAAAATTTTGAGCACGGGCAATCAACATATCGCATAATAATGGCCACTCCATGGTATTCAATAATACATGCGTTAGTAATATCATGTTAATCATTTATGATAATTTATTATAATTCATATTATGATGAAATAAGCATTTATGTTGTTATAATAATTTATTACGATACATATTATGATGAAATAAACATTTATATTGTGATAATCTATATGTTAATCAAATGATGTTGATCATGTATAAAAAATGATTATAATGGAAATATACTTGATTATGCATAATTATAAATTATTTGTGCATGTTTTGAACTTTACATAATTTGATTTAATAATATTGTAATTCATGCTTTCATGCTTATTGAATTTAATTATTAATTTAAAATTGATAAATGATATGGATGATAATGAGCGGTAGGAGAAAAGGCAATGAACTAGTCATGAGATTTAGTTGCCACCATAAATTAAAGCATGGCTGGATTCTGATTGCTATAATAGACTAAAGTATGGTTAGATTTTGGTTGATACTATAAATTGAAGTATGGCAACATTTGATTGCCATTATGGGTTAAAGCATAATTAGATTTGATTGCACCATGGGCTAGAGTATAGCATTCACTCGTTTAGTGCCTATTCGAATATAAAATTATGAAACTGACCAAACTGATAAAATTGAACATTGATACAAGATGATTATTATGATGGTTATGATGATATAGCTTACCGTTGATCGTATATGGCATATGTTGTGTTATGTATTTTGATGCTATTGTTGTTATTGAATATGGTTTATTAGTTGCTTTGAGATATGTTCATATTGGACTATTATTACTCATGTTTATGCCATTATATGTTATATATTTATAATGATAAATCATCTTGCATGCTAATGTGTGGATAAGAGATTCTTATTGAACCAAGACTCATTACATATTTTTTATTATTTTATAAAGCTTAGAATGTTTAGATTCAGTTTTTGTGATAGGCTAGAAAGAGGCATAAACAGATAGAGTTAAATAAGATTATCCAATATAATAAAATAAATTAAACTTTAAGTAGTAAACATAAAGGTTAAATCATCTTATACCAATATTTGTAATAAATTAGACTCAATTTATATTTCTTATAAATTAAATAATGTTTAAGTTTAATTAAATTTTTGGTAATTTATAAATTATAAAAAATCAAAAATCAAACCTTACATAATTTTTAGGGGATCATGTAGAAGTTATGTTGCCATGTAATGTGTTCAGCCCAATTATTGGGTTAAGATATGGCAAGATGTGAGAATTTTATCTTTGGACCTAAATGCATGAAATGCGACAAATCTCCCACAAAATGCATTAGTTACACATAAATTCATTAGCTATACGTTCATTTTTCAATAGGCAACGGGTTTGGGTTGAGCCATGGTACATTTTTAAATTTTTTTTTTTTTAGAATTCAAACATCAATCTCATCTATTTGAAACTTTCATTCCAAACCTTCAATCCTTCGTACCATACGCTTTGCTCTTACTTTTCTCTTTATTTATGGCATCAGACGCATGCTATCAAAAGCATCATTAAAAAAGAAAACCCTCCAACTAAGTTTACCGCACCTCTTTGCATGGTGCATTTTGGAATCTTTTGGTGCCACGGTTCCTGTTTTTGTGAACTTGCTTGATAGGAACATGGCTTATTCTACACCTTGGTTCTCCTTTTTTTCTGAACCATATCCACTACCTTGTTGTAGATATTTATTTCCTGCAAGTGTTCTAGGCTAGCGATTTCAAACATTTTCCGATTGCTACGATTTTTCATGCGGGAATTTAGAGAAGAATTTTTCATCCAAAACTTTATTATGAATATCATTTCATTATTTCCCACTATTATTTTTAAAATATAAGAAAATGAAATAGAGAGCTCCATCATGAGAAATTGGAGGAAGCAGGCTTCCCCATATCATTAATTTAGAAGAAGATTTATGGATACAATCAAAATAAAAATAAAATGTCACACTATGGATCCATCCTTCGGTTGAGCACATGATGTGGTTGCATATCCTTTAGGACATAATCTATTGATTAATCCCTAATAAGATGAGATCCACCATTGCCAGTACCAACCCACCAGTGGTGAAACAAATAAGCACCTTCATAACCATTTCCAGGCCTTCTGTTCTTGGAGATCTGAATGCCAGTAGCATCCAACTCAGGCTGGACATAAATGCCATGGACAAGAAGAGCATGCAGGCCCTGATGTTGAAGTGATAGTCTTCACTGGTGAAATACACTGTGTAAACTGCCATTATTATTGCAAAAATGAAAGTGGTGATGGTGGTGATGATGATCGAGAAGGTGTCAGGCTCGTTTTCATGACTTATGGCAGTGCTAGATTGGCTCCTTCGATTATCCTGCATGAATTCGTTGCTGAACCAAACTGCAACTGCAAAGAAGTCCGGAAAGAAAGCCAACAAAATAAGCGTGCCCACAAATTCACCGGCAACGGCTAGCGCTGTCAATGCTAGCAAACCAAGCAAAGTATCGCTGAGAACTTTGATGAAGCTAACAAAGCGCGCTTTAACATTGGGATCGTGAAGTAAAGGTGGTAATGTGGTAAGCAGCATTGCGAGAAGACCAAAGATGACAGTGAGGAAGATGAAGGCCTCGGAGAACTTAGCAGGAACCTGATCGGTATTTATAGGGAAATTTTTGAAGTAACCAAAGATGGTACCTATCATTCCTCCGAAAGCAGCATTGGTAACTGATGCAGAGAGATCGAAAAATGGCTTCAGCTCTGATTGATAATCTTGATCATTAGTAACCTCGTGAGCCTGATCTATCTTGATTTCTTTGTAAAAGATAATGCTGATAATCGCTGTTACTGGAAGTAGAAGGATAACAAGCGGGGCATAGCTTGTATTCAGAAGAAGTAGAAGGCTAGTTGAAGTTAGCATACCAACAATGCTGGTAATATAGGTTATGGTCTTAAGACATCCACTGATGCATTCAAACCTAAATAGTACCAAGTGAGAGATGAGCAGCATCAGTGTAATATCAACTAAGAAGTTGATGAATATTAGACTACGACAGACCGTGAAGTAGAGCCTACTGGCATGTTTGGTCAAGTCTTGATGGACAATGTAATATGCCGTGACCATTACACCAGCCATTATCAGCTTGAATTTAGAGTACTCTTTAAGTCGTTTCACCGTAAGCATGTTGCTAGATTGTCTTTGACCTCGTCTGCCATCCTGATCACATATCGTAGAATAGAGAATCTCGTTATGATCTCAAGGAAGAGGAGCGTTGATGCTTATTTTGAAGGATAAAAAAGATAGCGCTTGATAATTTTATGAAATAAAAATTACCAAGGAAATATAATGCAACAAATGTTTAATGAACATAGAGGGTAATGAAATTAAAATAGACTGTTCAAATAATATTAAGAAACTAAGGTATACATAAAAGATTTCTATCAACAAATAATAATAGCCGTTGAAAGTTTGCTAAAGCATACCATTGAAGTAGGGATAAATTGCATGCGTGACAAATTTAATGAAACTTATGCATTGTAAAGGATCATATCTTGTAGTTAGTCATCTTAACTGCTAACTAGTTATAATGCAGTTGTAGAATCATGAGAGTTACAAAACTTTAAATTTTGAAATAATTTAATTAAAACTAATTTTTAAAACTTCTAACAATAACTAATTTGTAATTATTTTTTAATGCATTAAATCTCATCTTTGTCTCTTGGTTCAGATGTATCTTTCTTCTTTCTTCTTTAAAATTCAGGATTTAGATATGGATGTTCGAATTTACTATCACTTATTAGTTTGAAATATCGCTATTCTGCTTTTTTTATTTATTTATTTTTAAAGTCTATCAATGTTTGAATCCCTTCTTTTATAGAAGCTTTTTTATAATTTATTAAGTATTCTAAGAGAGAAATATAACAAAAGTTGCTAAAGTTACTTTTAAAATAAAAAATTAAAAAATTAAGATACCTTTGCGAAGCTAAGATTTCATAAGATAAAACAATAAAGTACTAAAGATTTCTTTTATGTTGAAGGCTTCAAATGACAATTGACATTACCGATTAAAACCCCACTGGTTGTACTTGCAGAAGTATGGAGCCATGCTAATTAAGTTAGTTTTCAAAATGAGATTTATTCTGCAGTATATCACTAACCCAAAAAAAAATTACTGCAGAATATGACAATAGAAACAGCAGTTCACAATATAACAGGTAGAACTCAGGCTCTAATCTGAATAATAAAAATAAGACAACGGTCACTATTTGCTTACAGGTTGCCCGATCTGATTCTATAAGGATATAATCAAGATATATAAGCACAATCTGTCCACATGACCCAATCCTCGATCGGTGCAGATCGAGCAAAACAAATAAAGAAGATTAAGGAAATGAAGTTGACCGGAAGCTAGGGGGGAGAAGAGGTTTGATGAGAACATTTAGGAGGGAGGATTTATGTAAATTTCGTTGCACCGTCCAAAAGAGGAAGAGGAGAAGTGCTAATAGTCACCACAAAAAACTTGGTAAAACTATTTAAAAAATACCAATAAAAATATCGATTCTCATAGATCAATTAGTTCAACAAAAGAACTAAAAATAGCATTAACATCATCAGAAAAAGAAATTGGCATAGAATAATATCAACTTCTCCTTGGGCAAGTTCCTGAGAACAAGAAAGTAGCGGTTATCATAATTCAAACAGCGGAAAGCCAGAAGCTACTCATGGCAAGTCACTGAAGAGATGGATCGGCAGAAAAAAAACTAAAAATTAAACAAAACAAAAACAAAAGATTGGGCCAATAAAGAACACCGAAGAGGTGAACTAGACGATGCACAGGCAACAGATTCGAAAGGCCCTTACGTGGTCTATATGTTGAGACACAAAAACCGCACTCCATTCTCTTAATTATTTATTTATCTGTCCTCCATAACTCTTTGGAGCAAAAATAGTCAACTCATTGTTCTCCGATTTGAACTATCACTGCGGCATCACAAAATTATATATATATATAATATTTATGGATAAAAGCTTTGAGTTTGAGATTTACTGGCATGCATCAAAAACACAAAACCGTCGAACTTGAGTACCATAAATAAAATCAAGAAAAAAAAAGGAGGAAGAAAAAAAAAAAAAACTCTAAAAGCTGAGATGGGAAGAAATTAATTTGATAGACCATAAGCTGCTAAGGCCCATCTGCAAGAATAGTAAACAGTACTTATGATTTACAGAAGTATAGCCGATTAAGACGGTCTTGCCAAAAAGATCGGAATCTTCTGTTTTGGGCATATATATGTTCGAAGATTTTGAAATTTCTTAAAACAATTAAACATTAACTTTCCTAGCTTCAGATCATATGAAAGAAAAAATAAAAATAAAAAAAATTAAATTTGCTAAAGCTGTGCATTAACCTCAACCTCAGATCGGTCATCCATCTTCTTCAGGATCTTCTTTGTCTGGAAAGGGCAAAAGTGCAGCTCAGATTTGTAATCCAATCATATACCTTATTGAGATAGGTAATCCAAAGGAATTCCCCCTCTGAGAACCGTATATGAGAATTTCATCTCGTACGGCTCAAGCCGAAACACACAAATACTGATTTCAACGGATATGTAATAGAAAGTTCAAAACTTCTTAGTCACTTGATTCGATTTGCCCCAAAGATACGAAGTAACAAAAATCCGGAATCTCTTCTTTGTGATGATAATGCTAAAAATATCAAGTTGGCTCATCTGTCTTTCTTTATGTGACTTGACCAATTCTCCTCCCGGTGGTGAAGCCCTCCAACTATCTCCCTCTTATTCCATTCCTCCTGCTTTCCTCTTCCTCATCATCCACTCACTTGGAAAATTCCATCTCCAGATGATGGTTAGATCGGCAGGGGCTGAGGGTGGTATTCAGGTAGACTGATCTCAAATAACCTTTCTCGCATACTTGGTTTTATTTCGATATGATCTATAATCTCAAATAACCTTCCTCACATACTTAGTTTTCTTTCGATATGATCTATAGCTAGGAGGGTTAATAGTTTAACTTCCTCCCAGCTAGAAACTTCAAGATCTACAAACAAGCCCAAAAATAGAAGGCTCCAATCTTTCTGGCAAGACCGTCCCGTCTTGATCGGATGTACTTCTGTAAATCATAGGCACTGCTTACCATCCTTGTAGATGGGCCTTAGCAGCTTATGGTCTTTCAAATTTCTTCCCATGTCAGATTTCAGGATTTTTTTTTTATTTTTTTATTTTTATAGTACTCAAGTTCGACGGTCTTGTGTTTTGATGCATGCTGGCAGATCTCCAACTCAAAGCTTCTATCCACAGATATTATATATCTTTTCAATTCTTCTAGAGTTTTCTCTCTTGTGACAAATAAGAAAGGATTGTAGCCACATTGTGGGGATGCATCAAAAGAAGAATCTCAAGAAACATAAGCTCACAAAGAGGAGAAAGAATAAATGTAGATATAGATATAAAATATAATGAAGCAAGAGTAAAGGAAATAAGGGAAAGAGAAGGGAACAAATGTAGGAAAACCAGATTTCTCACAAGAGAGAAAAAGGAAATTGAAATAGAACAAGTTAACTTAAAATATAGAAACGAAGAATTCATGAATGAGGTATGGGAAGAGTACCAAATGTTAGAAGCAATAATAAGAGAAGAAGAAATAAGAGGAGAAACACTCTCATTAATCAATTTTGCAATTATTCCCCTAAAGAAAAAAGGAGTAATTAAAGATTCGGAGGAAAAAGTAGAAGTATTTTTTGATAAAAGAAGAGGGGCTAACTTATTTATAGCGATAGGAATCCTAACATTTCCATTTCCTATCGCTATTTCCATCCGTTCTTTCCATTTCCTAAACTATGATCTCGTACATTTCCATTCTTTCCATTTCCTAAACTATGATCTCGTACATTTCCATTTCCCATCGCTATTTCCATCCGTTCTTTCCATTTCCTAAACTATGATCTTGTACATTTCCATTTCCTATCGCTATCCGTACATTTCCATTTCCTATCGCTTCCTATCGCTATCCGTACATTTCCATTTCCTATCGCTATTTCCATCCGTTCTTTCCATTTCCTAAACTATTATCGCTATCCGTACATTTCCATTTCCTATCGCTATTTCCATCCGTTCTTTCCATTTCGTACATTTCCATTTCCTATCGCTATTTCCATCCGTTCTTTCCATTTCGCTATCCGTACATTTCCATTTCCTATCGCTATTTCCATACATTTCCATTTCCTATCGCTATTTCCATCCGTTCTTTCCATTTCGCTATCCATTTCCTAAACTATTATCGCTATCCGTACATTTTCATTTCCTATCGCTATTTCCATCCGTTCTTTCCATTTCCTAAACTATGATCTCGTACATTTCCATTTCCTATCGTTATTTCCATCAATTCTTTTCATTTCCTAAACTATAATCTCGTACATTTCCATTTCCTATCGTACATTTCCATTTCCCATTGCGAACTATGATCTCGTACATTTCCATTTCCTATCGTGAACTATGATCTTCCTATCGCTATTTCCATTTTTTACAAACTATGATCTTCCTATCACTATTTCCATTTTTTACATTTCCATTTCCTAACTATGATCTTCCTATCGCTATTTCCATTTTTTACATTTCCATTTCCTATCGTACATTTCCATTTCCTATCGCAAACTATGATCTTCCTATCGCTATTTCCATTTTTTACAAACTATGATCTTCCTATCGCTATTTCCATTTTTTACATTTCCATTTCCTATCGTACATTTCCTATCGTATGATCTTCCTATCACTATTTCCATTTTTTACATTTCCATTTCCTATCGTACATTTCCATTTCCTATCGCGAACTATGATCTTCCTATCGCTATTTCCATTTTGTAAGCTATTTCCATTTTTTACATTTCCATTTCCTATCGTACATTTCCATTTCCTATCGCGAACTATGATCTTCCTATCGCTATTTCCATTTTTTACATTTCCATTTCCTAACTATGATCTTCCTATCGCTATTTCCATTTTTTACATTTCCATTTCCTGTCGTACATTTCCATTTTCTATCGCGAACTATGATCTTCCTATCGCTTCCATTTCCTATCGTACATTTCCATTTCCTATCGCGAACTATGATCTTCCTATCGCTATTTCCATTTTTTACATTTCCATTTCCTAACTATGATCTTCCTATCACTATTTCCATTTTTTATATTTCCATTTCCTATCGTACATTTCCATTTTCTATCGCGAATTATGATCTTCCTATCGCTATTTCCATTTTTTACAAACTATGATCTTCCTATCGCTATTTCCATTTTTTACATTTCCATTTCCTATCGTACATTTCCTATATCGCTATTTCCATTTTTTACATTTCCATTTCCTAACTATGATCTTCCTATCGCTATTTCCATTTTTTACATTTCCATTTCCTATCGTACATTTCCATTTTCTATCGCGAACTATGATCTTCCTATCGCTATTTTCATTTTTTACAAACTATGATCTTCCTATCGCTATTTCCATTTTTTACATTTCCATTTCCTATCGTACATTTCCTATCGTATGATCTTCCTATCGCTATTTCCATTTTTTACATTTCCATTTCCTATCGTACATTTCCATTTTCTATCGCGAACTATGATCTTCTTATCGCTATTTCCATTTTGTAAGCTATTTCCATTTTTTACATTTCTATTTCCTATCGCGAACTATGATCTTCCTATCGCTATTTCCATTTTGTAAAGCGAACTATGATCTTCCTATCGCTATTTCCATTTTTTACAAACTATGATCTTCCTAGTTTAGGAAATGGAAATGGCTTCCATTTTTTACAAACTATGATCTTCCTAGTTTAGGAAATGTCCAGAATTCGATAGAGATCAAGGAGGCCAAGATCTACATCGAGGGTAAAAAAAAGAAAAAAGCCTTCGAAATCGCCGAGGAACGAAATAAAGAACGGAGCGAACGAAGAAACCCTAATTTGCGAAAAGCTCTGGGGAATTGGGGCCGAGGGTTAGTGGTCGGCACGGGGGTTGAAATCAATGGGTTCGGACCTCTGTTCTTCTAATGGGCTTCCGACTGCTATGGAAAATATACGATTAAATAGACGCTTGTTGTGACACCGGATAGCGATAGGAAAGCGCTGATCCAGCGGTATGATGGATCATTCAAGTTAATTAATTGTAGATAAACTTGAGTTATAAACACTTCAACCTTTTCTTTTCTATCCGATATGGGATTATTTTTGAAATATTACAATCTTCTCCTTTTCTATTCGATATCGAACTATTTTTGAAATATTACAATCTCCTCCTTTATAATGCAATTCAAACTAGTTATAATCTATCCTATGGAGTGGAAAGGATTTGAAACTATTTTTTGGATATTACAATTTTTTCTCTTATAATGCGATGCCATAGTGGGACTCTACCGCATCCTATGAGTAGTCCTTTCTTTTTATCCACCAACTTTCGTATACACAGGTTGGCTTTGATACCATTTGTAATACCCTAAGCTCATTTATTGGCTCAATTAATCTGTTAGCGGACCGAAATTACTTGATTCTAAAACTCGAGTTCAAGTTAATTAGTAGCGGATGAACTTGAGTTATAAGCACTTAAATTTTTTTTTTTTTTCATTCGATGTGAAACTATTTTTTTTGGGTATTATACGTTCCATATCTCAAAAATCTATGCTTCTTTAAAAGTACTTTTTTTTGTATAATGGATTGCATAAAACTCGAGTTCAAGTTAATTAGTAACGGATGAACTTGAGTTATAAGCACTTAAACTTTTTTTTTTTTTATTCGATGTGAAACTATTTTTTTTTGGGTATTATACGTTTCATATCTCAAAAATCTATGCTTCTTTAAGAGTACTTTTTTTTGTATAATGGATTGCATATAGAGGACTTCCTGCTACTGAATTATTGATGAGTAAAATCTCTGATTTATCTTCTATTTGTAGTTGCTGGTATATGCATCCTGAGACTTTGGATCACTTATTTCTTTTCTACCTTAAGCCTGAGAAAGTGAGGAACTCACTAAACAATCAGCCTCTATATGATTCTACGAATACTACTTTGGATTTTTTATGTTCGGTTTCGTCCTCTGCAGATCAGGTATAAACTAAAGCTCTGATTATTTATGTGCTTTGGGCTTTTTGGATTGGGTGTTTGACCAAAAAGTGTTATCCTTCCATTAGATTATTCTTCATGCCCAAGCTATTGCTCCGAATTTCTTTACAGTATCTGGCAACTGGGATTCCACTCCACATATGTAGGTCTTCCTTCTAGATGATCACCATACAAATATGAAAGATTATAATTATATTTAAAGAAAATAAAAAATTTATAAATACTTAAACAAATATATATAATGAATAAATAATAGATATTCTTATCTAAAATGAAACATTTGGCCGTATGCATAGTATTTTTTTTTTTTAATTCTCTAAAATGTTGGATGAAATTGAAGCATTATTAAATGTAAGTTTCTTCTTTTCATCGACATTTGTTGTGAAAAGTTGCATAAAAAGGGTATTAAATGCTCCTATGGGTGTTTCCGAACAAAACTTAAAAGAAAAGGAATAAGAAAGAAAGAACGCGCGTGCACGAGAAATGAGAAAGAGGGATGCTGATCAGACCGTCCGTTCACATGCGTCTGTTGAGGCAGTCCCCCATCGCGTCTCAGTTCGGCTTCCTTCCCGCAAGAGTACTGAAATCCGATTCTACGACGCACCCAATTCCTTAGTGCCACATCAATAATTCAAATGAATATCTAAAAATTTTTGCAGATTTTAATTTTTAAAATATCAATTTCCGTAATTAATTTTTTTAAAAGAAATACCGTTTGAGCTACACCAAAATGAAATTTATTCCATGATGCATCACCATCTAAAAGATGAGAATATGTAGAAGGGAGGATTTATCATTTACGCATGTTTTTTTTATATATATATTTTTATCACTTGGACGGAATAGCAAGGGAGTAAGGAGCTCCCTTCACCAATTTTTATTATGATTAACTCTTTTTTTAAGTGGCTATCAAAACCCTTTGTAAGTATCTAATCATCCGACACTTACCGACAAAGATTTTTGGAGCTGAATGTGTCTACATAACACCATGTCTTAATAATGTTGAATGCGCGCCTCACGTTGGTTTTTTGGAGCTGAATGTGTCGAGAAAAACTGTGCTGTAGGATTCGTGGCTCAAATATCTATTCTTTTGAGTTCAATCCTATCATCCATTATAGAAGCAGCTATCTTCTAATCGTTGCCACCTTCCATGTCACGATAATAAGTTGTTGAAGTATCTGCATGAGCTTTGGGATTTGTAGGTGGCGGTGACAAGTGTTTCTTGCATCCCTCTCCATGTTTCTTAAGTACATCACCATGCTGGTGATCAACGACAATAACTTGGGCCAAATCAAGTCATTCATCTTGCCATTGCTTCATCTGCTGCTGATTGCCATTTCTGTTACAGTCTACTGTAGATTAATACGTACTACCAAACTAGTCCTCCATAGACATGCTAGTAGAAGTCCGTTGTATCAAGACGACCTCTGATTGGTGAGATCTGCTATGTTAATTTGAAACATCATGGTTTAGTGGAAATCAAACATTGGTTGAGTGGAAATATGGCAGCTTGAGCTGTGAGGATCAAAAAAAGTTTCTAAATGTAATTTATTGATTTAAGTACTGTAGGTATTCAACCAAATAGAATGGTGCAATAAGAACATCAAATACATCATTTTGAATCAATTGCGTTGTTAGAATCAATATCATGGATTATTGTAAAGTGAAGATGATGCTTCAAGTCATCATCTCCTATTGGCTGGCGTGTGATGACTAAAGAAGGCTTGATGGGTCAACATTTGCTATTCTTTTAGTTTAAAACCTTCTTGACTAAAAACCGAGGGTTCTACTTTGGCATGCGCACAACATATTGGTTACAGCTCGCATTATGGTGGTGGTAGCTGAATTACGTGCCAAGGCTATTTTGAAACGGTCGCCTCGTATCATGTACACCTTCCTTGATGATGTACGAGGGCTTTCAGTCCATATTTAAAAATTTATGAATTGAATAAAAATTAAAATTTAAATCTGGTCTAAATTTCAGATTAAAACTATTTTCTTTTTTTTTTTTACCTCAACCCAACCTAAATCATTTCGGCTCAATATATAAATATTAATTATATAATTTTTTTCATTTTATTAATTTTTATTAATTAAAATAAACTTTCATAAAAACTTATGCATCTTGTAAATACATATGCATTCTTCAAAATTTACACACTTTTATCAGTATTTAAGTGGTTGGCGCCTATCTTACAAGAATTTTAGGAGCTAGATGCAGCGATCATCCAAGGGTCAGGTGAGCAGGCACAAAAGCTAAGAGGACAGTCTGAATGCCGGTGGACTCTCTGCAACCTTCGTTAAGAAATTTCTGCAAGTCTTGTACGTACCATATGCTGGTTCTTTTAGTGCTGATAAATTATCCTCGAGATTTATGCCACCCCTTTTCTCTTTAGTTGAATTATTTTGTTCCAGACATGAATAACTCTAGGGTTGAGGGTATCTTTGTTCATATAATAAAAAAAAAAAGGTGCCACGTGCAAGGGTGAGCAGTGCTCGGAAATTATTATTATTTTTCTTTCTTTTCGTGATGACGCATGGTTTGAAAAAATAAAACAAAAAAAACAAAAGTCTAGTCAACCTTTAAGACCATGAAGGTAGAACTTTCTTTAATTGAGCATATAAATATGGTCAAAATCCAGGATAGTAAAAAAATCTAAATTTATTTTGAAAGAGCTCATATTATAATCCTCTATTCAACCTAAAGCTACGCTAAGAACAGAGCCTATAGCCTTGAGTTTCTGAAGACCTCAAAAGTCTCTTCACTTTTTTATTTTTTATTTTTAATTTTTTATTATTCTTTTATTTCTACTCTAATTTTTCTTGAACATTTGAAGGTGCTTGTAGTAGTTTAAAACAAATCAGATCGTTATACTTTAGGATTAGTTCATCTACAACCTATACGAAGGAGTAATTAACATGCATCGATTTAAGCATGGCTCTCGAACTTATTTTATTTTATACTTTCTAATTTATTTTTAGTTTATTGTATTTAAATACCTAGCAATTTTTGGTAATTTTTTCAGTAAGAGGATGGTATCAAAGCTTAGGCTTTGAATCTTAGGAATTATGAGTAAATAAGCTTTTAGTTGGAAATATAATATAATATAAATGAATATATAGAATATAGCATGGCATTTGAAAGTTGCAATTGGTGACAATTATGATTACGATGACATTGGTTTATTGATTTTAATCTATTCCACCGTATTCATTATATTTGAGTAGAAGTTTGAACTATTAAATCTGAACTTTGAGCTTTATACCAAGTGACTTTTGTGGAAATATTCTTGCTTTATAACAAGTAACTTTTGTGAAGATATTCTTCAACAGAACTTGCATTATTAATGATAAAAAATTAATATTTAATCTTCTAGTTATATGAACGATTGATTTGGAAGATATTCTAAATGTGGGGTGGTTGACTCTATATTATCAAATTATTGATTGCTTTAAGAGAAAAATTAAGATTTTATATTCTTAGTCAACCATCGCATATATTTTTTAGGGCAAGATTGATCTTGGAGGTGTGAACATTATGAATCTTTTCTTATATCATTAATATTAATAATTATACCAGTAGCTTCCACGGAGTTAATGAATTAAGTGTTTAAACACTACTTAGGTTAGTTTGTGATAATATAATTACTGATAAGTTGACTGATTTAAAAAAGAGTTTGAACCACTTAAGTCGTGATTGTTATTGAGAATATTTTGATCTATTAAAATTTATTCAAAAAAATTTAAATTAGTTGTGGTGATAATTATTAACGATATTCTTCTGATCTATTCAAGAAATTTGAATTAGTTTGTGGTGATAATTATTGATGATGTTTGAATTGGGGACGTGACATAGCATTGATTTGGGCTGCATCTTCGTAGGCTTCTTGAGTGGTGCATTTTAGGATCTTTCAGCATGGCTACTCTTCTTTTCTAATCCTGCTTTCAACCTGCTTGAAAGTAGGAATAAGGACTATTGTAGGACTAATTTATATGAAAACGTTCCATATATAATGCAGTCCAATGCACCAAAATTCCAAACTTTATATATAATGCAGTCCAATACGCCATGATTCCTTACAACCACAGCTGCTAATTACCACCCTTCACGCAAGGAAGCTTATCATGCTCGTTCGCCGTTGTTTCATGCAAACTGGCGGAAGTTATTGGCTTGACGTCTGATTACATAAAAAGCCACCTACGTCAGGCCAAGTTTGATTCGTGAATCAAAAAGAAACTAGCCCTGCATATTGCACCGAATATATATAAATGATTTTTACTATCATATTTTTAACTGTACAAAGATAATGCTTTAATTTATAAAAAGTTTAGAAGCATAAGGCATTAGATAAATGCATGAAAGAATTTAAGTGGAACCTTAAAAAAAATATGATTAGAGCTGGATTCCCAAGAAAAATATTAAAAAAAATATAGCAACTAAACTTTATATAAATACTGGTATAATAATATTTATAAAGTAAAGTAAATTAAATTTTATTGAGTATAAATAATTTATTCTTTTTAGACTATCAACATTATTTGATTTCTCATTGTTATTAAAAGAAAACCATATCAAAACCTAGTAATAGTTTGATATAAAAAAAATAATAGTTTTCAACTGAAAAAAAATTCTTTAGGAGAAAAAATAGGAACATGTGCTTGTTGTCCATTTTCTGCCTCTCATACTCCTTTCTTTTTCTTGCCTTCCTTTCTTCTTCCATCTCCACCCTCCCGGAGGGCCCATTCAAGGGTCGTGGATGGGCCGCCGTCCTTCCTGCCAGAGGTGCCACCGCTGGGGGACTTAGGCTCTGCTGTTTGAGCGGGATGAAGGACTTAGGCTAATGGTCAGGATGGGAGGCTTCTTTAGCTGGCATGGATTGGGCTGAGTGAGAAGAGGGAGCGATAGGAGGAGAAGGCAGTGGGAAAGATAGAGGAGGCACGGCGGGAGGCGGCGGGGGAGGAAGGGAAAGATTAGGAAAGGGGTTTCCAAGCCCTAGAGCTAGGGTTTCCGTGAATGAAGAGATTTTTTAAGGAAAGTGTCGCCCTTGATATGCAATGTATATATTTAATTTTATTTAGAATATAAATTATTTGTTAATTTTGTCATAAAAAATGCATAATATAAAGTTTCATGTTACTTTAAAAAATAAAAAAAATAAAAACCCTGAATATTCTATTGCTTGCACTATGCAAAGATAAAGATTTTTAAAGTTTCACTGCTTAAAATCAATTCATTAAAGATTGTGAAAAAAAAATAAAATTTTAAATAATTATTAAAAAATAAATTTAACATCATTTTCTTTGAAATGGTAAGAGAAATCATATAGAAAAAATTATTAAAAATATGTTATAAAGAGAGTTGAATATAAATAGGACTATAAATAAGTTCGAGAACTAAAGTATTGTACATCTTGATCTAGCTTAATTTTATATTTAATCGTAATATTAGATTTATATCTAAATTATTTACATCCTCCATACATTGTTGCTAAGGTTGAAGCATTCTCTGCACATCATTGATAAGGTCAAGACACATACTTTGTATGCTATTGATATAAGGTTTGTATGTGTCCTTTATTCCTTATTGATAAAATTAGCGTGCATCCTTAGCATGTCATTGATTAGGCCAGCAAATACTTTTTATCTTCCATTGATGAGGTTGATGCACGTCTTTCACATGCTACTGTTGAGGTCAGCACGCATCTCTTATTATTAAGATCAGTCATTATGTAAGCTCGAATGGGCTTACGGATCTGTCTCTTCTACCTCTTGTTGTTCAAATCCTTACAGAATCATGTTATGCACTAGATTAATCAGGACATTAATTTACTATATAAGCACATTGAACTAGTCTTAAATGACCACTCTTATTGGCTATGGAGAAAGACGAGTTGTCAGATTTTCCTATCTCTTGATCTCTTCTTAAAATTTTGGAATCCAACCATATGCTCTTGGCTAGAAGGGTTGAGTGTTTTTTCTTATCTCTTGATCTTTTCTTCCTTTCAAAAGAAAGTTTTTAGATTCTTCTTCATTCCTATAGATAGTATGAATCTATAGATATCCAAAATTAGCTTCACATTCCAATAATTAGAAAGGATGTCTAAAATTCCGCAATTTGAAGAAGAGACTTTCAACAGACCATAGTGATTCGACCCTTCTATGCTTCAGTTAGTAAGTGAATTTGAGAGAACTAAAGAACACAAATGTGAGAAGACATAGAAAGAGGTTATCTTCTATTCTAATAATGTACTTATTCTCTAAATCATCTACTTACAGGAAACTAAGTTTTCTTAGAGTTTGAAAAACCCTAGATGAATCTCTTTTAAGATTTTGGGACCACGGATTTTTATTTGAGTCTAATGACGAGTATCTAAGGTTTATCATTATTTCTAGTTAGAATAGAGCTAACCTTCTAAGATAATTCACTTTTATCATGTATGACTAAATGATTAGATAGTTGTTTATACTACATCAACTCCTATTAAGCTACTAATCCTTTTTTTTAAAATAACTACCATGCTATTACTAAAAGTAAATTTATCTAAATTAATCATTGATCTTGAAATTTTCTTTTATATTTATTAAAAAATATCTTCCTCTTTTTTACTACCATCCATAAGGAAGATTTTTAAGATATTCTTAATAATTTTTTATTAATAAATATTTTATAAATCTTTACTACTATTTCTACTTCATTTATCCTCCAGTACATATCCTTTATATAATAAGATAAGGGGCATGAAGAGCCCCTTTATTAAATACAACTTTTTGCTCTATGTTAGGACCCATAAGTTAACCAAGTAACATACATCGCGATCAAAATTACTCATGTTTTGAAAAATTTATTTGGAGCATTATTTTCTCTAGAAAAAAAAGGGGTCATACCCTGTCATAAGATTTACGCATGTGCAAAATTTAAACGGATGATGATCAATTCTGAGTGTTGTTTTATTCCCCGGTTTAGGCAGTGGCCTTCGAAGGGATCCATGCATTGGACGGCCAGGATCACATCTAGCATCCCCATCCGTGCTATCGGATTCACCGGAGCTCAAGTTAGCCAGGTGTTCCACGGCAGCCGCGCCGCTCTCCTTTGATGGAAAGAAAGTGCCCTCCATGAACGGCGGAGATTTCCCGTCAGCCGAGGGCTCGTCGGAGCCTCTCGCGACCGGTGGAGACGCGGCGGCGGCGGCGGCGGCCGCCGGCGAGGAGGAGTCCGGGCACCGCCCGGGAGGATGCGAGGCCCTGGCACGGGCGATCTCTTCGACGCTGGGATCCGTGATGAGGGAGTTCGATGCCAGAGCGGAGGGCGCGGCTCGGAGCCAGGACGAGCTCGTTCTCTCCCTCGATCGTCTCACTGGCGGTGATTCTTCTCTCCTTTCTCTTTCGAGTCTTCCTTGAAACGATCTATAGCTTCGTTCTCTTCTTCGACCTCGATATTTTGAATCTAGGTTTTAACGGAATTTGGATGTTATGAGATATTGATGCACTGTTCTTTTTGGTTCTGGATCAGAATTATTGTTTTACTTGAATGTTAAGGGGTTTGGAGGTTTTGTTGTCAGTGCTGACTTGGTAAATCTGGAATTTTGGTTGCTGTTTATTTGGAGTTTTACAAAGAATCAGTTTTCCTTTTTGTTAATTTGGATGGATTTTTTGAGGATCTGTTCTTAGATTGAACGGGAAAAGACCATGGATTTCGTGTTCTGGGAAAATCGCTAGTTTAATGAGTTGTTAATTAATTGTTTTATGTTATTTCTTAAGTACATAGTTTCTAACGAGAAATTTGATGCATAGGATGCTTCTCATTTGTTTGGACCATGCATTCTTTTTCCTGTTAAAACTAATTTTCTACTGCCAATTTAAGGGTTGAGATAGTTGAATCAGTTCTAGGTTCATTAATACATAGTTCTTTACATTCTTTGGTATTCTAGTGGAAGTGCACCAACAATCCCTAAAACTTGATTGACTAAATTGGATCGATATACTAAAAGAACAACCGATAGGAATATTGAAGGATCAATTTCTTTTGGGTAACCATGTAGGTAGACAGTTTATGGTGGAGAGTTGGAAGGTGAAAGTCCCAACCTTTATCCATGAAGCATGGTATATTTATAATAAGAAAATGTTGAAGAATCAGTTGAAAAATTTGAAGGTAAGCTTTCAACTATACAGGTGGCTCACAAGCAGAAGTGGAAGGGGTTGAAACTTTATGAAAAACACACCAACATTGAGATTTCTCAAGGTTGGATTATTGTAATTGCAGTAAGTATATGTAGTCACTCATGTTCATTTGTTCACTTTAAATGAACTATCTAGCATCTCGGTATTTTAATTTTTCCTCTTTTTTTTTGTATGGGCAAGGCATTTCCCCTCCATAGGGGGTTCAAGACTTTATGTGGAAAGAACACAATAATGGAGAAGCATGGAAATGCCACTGTGATGGATAATGATGTCTCTAAGTACGACAATTCTGATGTCAGATCAGATAAGATGAAATTAACCCATATTTCCGGTCTTAACTTTAATGAAAAAGTAACAATATCAGATCATGCCTTTGAGGGGTCCATCACTACTTTATGATATGGTTTCGATTTGAGTGAAGCTAGTTCAAGTCTGTCAAACTTTCATTTTATGATACTAGATAACCCATCTAGTAATCAAATAATATCCTTTAGCAAGAGGTAGGATGTTTTGTTCATCTTCTATAGCTTCACACATCTGGAGTGCATTGGCAAACGTGGAGGTGCTAACAAATATTGCATGAATTGAGAGGAAAGAGTGGATTTTGCTCAAATAATTATTGGATGATAACATAGCTGTTAGGGAAATGTGTATTTAATTAGGGATTGCATGACTTAATTAAGAGAATTTCCAGGATTGACCATAGAATGGATGTTGGCTACATCCAGGGCACTATATGATGAGATCAACTCAGATGCTTTCATGAACCTAAGTGTAAAAGAGCAATGTCAAGAAATAATACGAGGAACAATCTATTATTCTTGTAAGGTATTAAAATACTCTTTCTGAAGCAGTCAAGCATCCTTTGTTGACCTTCCAACTGTATATTCTATATCTGGTTTCGTTCTTCATATTAGTAATGATCGTATTATTTGTGTGCACTTTAATTGCAAGACTAGTTTGTCCAAGTTTTTGCTTTGGGTGTATACTAGGATCATATGGTGTAGATCCTAGATTAATGGGTGAAACCTCTGTTGCTGTCATCTTTCAATTCTTCCAGTGCAGTCAATGCTCCATCAATACACGTACAGGAATCTTTCTTAACCATGCAATCTCTGATTGAGTATAGTCTTGTTCTTATTTATTAGTTGCCGAGCAAATTTCACCCATTACCTTTCAGCCTATTACAATATCTGTTAGGACCTCCAAGTTTATCGATGTTCTCCTTCTAGTATGTGAATTTAAGAAGATGAGCTAGTACACTGCCCCATACCAAAAGATATTGTTTGACCACCTAGTGGGATGTTTCTAGAATGAAAGCTTGGCACACTTAGACTAGCTTCTGTAGTTTGGTAACCATATTTTGAGAGAGCGATAAGCTCCTTAAAGTCACGCTATGATGATTTTCTTCTTCATTTGCCTTAAGACAAAAGATATCTATATGGATTGATTCCATCTAATCTGATCTGACATTAGTGTTGTTATTCTTAGAACTATTGTTGCCATCTGTTTAGCGTCGTTTCCATTCTTCCTAGTTACTGGACTCTACTCCTTATTGCAGGGACTTGTCTTCCTCCTAATAACATACTCAGGAGTTTCATATGAATAAAAAAAGCCCATAACCGTTTGTTTAAAGAAAAATATTAACGCAATTGACTGCATATGCTTACTATGATCATTGTGCTCCAATCCTTGGGTGCTCTTGAAGCTGGTATCTTTTTAGCAGAGTCCTAACCCATCCTGTTTTTGCTTGCTAGTTGTTACTAGAGTAGGTAGTCACTCTTCAAAGTCATTGACCCATTCTTCAATTTTTTTCATATCAAAGGTACCATTTATTTGTTATTTATAGGTTGAGGTCATCACCTGAGAATTTTCCTTCATAAATTGTTCACTTAAATGGTTTCCTTAAAGGATTGATCTTTTAATATTTCTATCAAATGCTTGTCTAGTGGATTAGATCTATTAACCAATCGTGTCCTAGGGCTTTATGGCATATCATACCTATATAAATGGGGGACTAGAATAACTTCATTGTAATATTTCTTATGCCCTTTATGATAGATATTAAAAAAGCAAGTACTATAGAATTAACCCCTACAGAATATTAATCAATTTATAAATGGTGCTATAATCCTTACATTAGAACCAAGCATAGACAATCGTGCTAGGCATTGTTATGGTGAATTTGGAATAGATTTAGATGCTTGGATGTAAGAGGTGAAAATGTTGTAACCATAGGCTAATTGTTTATTAAAAACATGATTTGAAATGAAATCCTGATCATCAATTAATGCCTCTAAAGTAAGTCTAAAACTTGTAAGCTAATAAAATTGATGTTGAGAAATGTATGGACTGATCCCAACTCATCTTTCTTGCTTAACCTCATATGCTTAAGTTATAGGAGAAGGTGGTAGGTTGATTCCACCATTAGCAAGTCACCTTCTTCTATTCCGGTTTGTATTATGACACCACAAACATGCTCACCTTTCCTAGAAGCATAATCCCAAACTAATCAAGCGCGCGCGCACACACACAAAGAGAGAGAGAGAGAGAGAGAGAGAGAGAGAGAGAGTCTTCAACATGTCTTGCTATTTGTTTTGAGAAGATAGAGCTTGAGGGCACAGTGGGTCATTGGATGACTGCAAGGCGGATTTGGTGGTGGCTTATGATGAAACATATTGGATGATAGTGGAATTGGGAGATGTAATACATTGGAGATGGTGGGGAAGTGGCCAAAAGCCTTATTGCCTCAGGGATGACACTTGTTGCATTGTTGATCAGGTAATGAGGGGAGAAGCTCGCCGATGTTAGGAGCAGCATTGGTGCTGAGATGGCCATGGGCAAAGAGAGCATGGAGCATTAGGTGATAGAGGGAGAAGAGCAACTTGGGTTTAATGAAGGAAATTCTGTGGGAAACTGATGAGAATGGACATGAAACATGGCATAAGGCTTTTCTAGGGTTCCCATGGAATAATTGTCCAATGTAAAATGCCTAATGAATGGAGGAAGAGTAGTAAAGTACCAATTTATAAGAATAAGAGAGATGTTCAAAACTGCTCTAATTATTGTGGTATCAAACTCATGAGTCATAGTATAAAACTTTGGAAGAGAGTAATTGAATATAGGTTGAGATGTATTACAAAGATATCTAATAATCAATTTAGTTTTATACTAGAAAGGTCAACTATAGATGCTATTTTTTTTCTTAAGAGGTTAATGGAGAAGTATAGAGAAGAAACAGGATCTTCATATGGTTTTTATTGATTTAGAGAAAGTATATGATAAGGTCTCTAGAAAAATCTTATAATGGGTGCTAGAAAAGAAAGGAGTACCTTTAGTTATACTAATATAACAAAAGATACGTATGATGGAACAGTTGCTAGTGTAAAAATTTTCTATTACAGTAGGATTACATTAGGGATCTACTTTGAGTCCCTATCCTTTTGCTTTAGTTATATATGAGTTTACTAGATATATTCAAGATAATATTTCATGGTGCATATTATTTGCAGATGATATAGTACTGATAGATGAAACTAATGCTGGAGTTAATTGTAAGTTAGAATTATGGCGAAATACATTAGAATTTAAGGGTTTTAGGTTAAGTAAGACAAATACAAAATACATGGAACGTAATTTTAGTACAATGAGAAATAGAGATGAATGTAGAGCACAAATTGGGGACCATGAAGTTACTAAAAATGATCATTTTTGGTATTTAAGAATGATTATTCATAAGGAAGGAGAGATTGAGGATGATGTTGTTCATAAGATTAAAGCAAGTTGGATAAAATGGAGAAGTGTAACTGAAATATTATGCGAATCGTAGAGTGCCTGCCAAGTTGAAGAAAAAGTTTTATAGAAGAGACATAAGATCAGCTATGCTTTATGGCATGGAATGCTGAGCAATTAGAAAAATATACGTATATAAGATGAATATGGTAGAAATGAGAATGTTAAGATGGATGTGTGGTAATATAAGAAAAGATAGGATAAGAAATGAAACCCCTTTATAAAAAGGTAGAAGTAGTTACAATTGAGGATAAATTAAGGAAAGGATAACTTAAATGATTTAGACATGTGCAACGTAGGCCTAGAGATGCACCTACGTAAAGGAGTGACTTGGTCATATAGAAGGAAAGAGGTAGAGGTAGACCGAAAATCACATAAGAGAAAGTGATAAAGAAAGAGTTAGAATCTTTGCATCTTGTAAAAAAAATATAACTCAGAGCAGAGCTGAATGGAGAAAAAAGATTCATGTAGCTGACCCCGATTAGTTTGAAATTAAGGCTTTATTGTTGTTGTTAATTTTTTTAATTCTTTTTTGACTTTGCCATTGAAAATCTAGAATTTGAAACTTTTACAACTAACAAATCTATTGAAAATGAAACCCACTAGTCTTGGCTTAAATCAATACCTAGTTTTGAAATCCTGGTTGGTTGGACCTTCTTTGCTTTTTGTGGTTATGCAACATGTTTTATAGTTTCATCAAAAAATCTTATGATCTTTAGCAAGATCATTATTATTCTATTAACTGAAAATTGTGATAGCTGAAAATATTTTGCTGTAGTTTGTGGTATGGAGTTGCTGAACTTGCCTCATGAATTATGTTCTAGGCTGCATAAGTTTAGAAATATGCCTGGATTTTTCTTAGTGCTCAAGGGGTTTTTGCATGTTAAAATATTCTCTCCCTCCTTTTTGCTCTTAATATTACAAGTCTCTCAATTTTGCTTCTTTATGTTTAAATCTTAACATATGTCATCGATTGGGTTAGTGAACCAGAACAAAACAATGTGACACTGTATTAGTACTCTGCTTTGTGGGCTAAGAATTATTCCTGCCCATGGAAATTTCTGATTACCCTTTTCTCATTAACATTGGAACTTGATATTTGTCTTATGTAGGATAGATAGAAGTTGGTGATAAGCAGACCACAAGCTTATTTTAAGTTCATCTTCACTCTACTCATCTCTTTCTTGGGAAAAGGCATTTTGATTTTTGTTATCTCTTTCTATTCTGTTTTTTTTTAATATCAGAATAAGGTATTATAGATGAATTTGATGACATCTGATAAGATGCAAGTAGGGTATTATGCTGCTTTAAAAATTGATTGTCAAGGTCCCCAAAATATCTTAAGACATAGCTGAGAAAGCAAGCAGAGTTTAGGGAATGTTTGATTAAAATTGGTTGTAGACATATACTTCAGAATTGGAACAAACAACTCAAGATAAACGTGGATGTGCATAATGATTTTTTCTTTTTTTTTTGGTATTACCATGGGACCAGGATGTTTTCTTTTGATAATACTATTATGTGATTTGTAATCAGCCATAAAAGCTGGGAACCGGCAGGTTAACTGCGGAAGCCCTCCTATACCGTTCGGATGAGAAAAATACAGTTATTGATGTTCTTTAGTATTACTCACATTAGAAAGAGCTCGTTGCTAAGTGGATAGATGAAGAAAACATGATGGAAACCTTTTCACTTGGCAGCAACTGAAAGGCTACAGGACTGTATGAGAGATGTAAAATGTACATTTCCAGCAGAAGCCAAAAAAAAAAAAAAGAAAAGCACTCTTTTTCTTGCTGTTGGGTTTATGTCTTTACATTTCAACTGGATCAGCAATCTACCTGTCATGGGATTATTTTTTTTCCCCTTTAGTAATCTATGACATTGGCTAAACAAAATGGTACTTATATTTCTTCTCTTATGAATTAGTGATTTGTTGAATATATTGATGAATATTATGGCACTTCATTTTGTCATTTTTCTTTTTTGAAGCAGTGTTGTTCTCATGATTGGTAATTCATGGCTTATGTCTTTATAACAAAACGTGGCATATGCATATCAAATGTCTTTTCAAGCGGCAGCTCATATGAACCGCATTTCAGTTTTACATTCCTAATATTGAACTTCTGTCTTCTTCCCTATATGAAGTGGTACTCATGTATACTTCTTGCAAGATGTGTAACTTGATACGATTGCTTTGTTCTGGCTGCTACAATTCTGGGGTGCTGCCTTGCTCTTCTGGCTTTCCTTTTATTGACTATGATATATCTTGCATCATACAGTTTTCTCGTCATGAACCTCGGGTAACCCATGTCTTAGTAACAGGAGGTGCTGGCTATATTGGCTCACATGCTGCACTTCGGCTCTTGAAGGATTCATATCGAGTAACAATTGTGGTAATTCACTGTTTCTTCACCTAGACCCATATCTCTTTGTACTCTAATGACCATCAGCACCGGCAATTTAAAGTATTGTGGAAATAATTAATTTTGTTGCTATAATTTTTACAGGATAATCTTTCTAGGGGAAATATTGGAGCAGTTAAGGTGCTCCAAGAGCTATTCCCTGAGCCTGGGAGACTACAGTTCATTTACGCTGATTTGGGTGATGCAAAAGCTGTATCCTTGTCACCTTTTTTAAATTACAAATTGACACTTTTTTGTTGTTGAGATTTTTGTGTAAGGACTTTGAGGTTCATTCTTTAACCAAATATCAGGTTAACCAAATACTCGCACAAAATGCATTTGATGCTGTGATGCACTTTGCAGCTGCTGCATATGTGGGGGAAAGTACACTTGAACCTCTTAGGTATGTTGATCCTTTCTAAATATCTTGTCTGGGCAAAGTTGTCGTTGCTTGTTTGTTTTGCTCGATTGCTGCAGCATTGGCTTTATTTCCACGTGAATTAAAGTTTCTGAAAAAAGGTATTCGTACAATGCTGGCATTTTTTTTTGACAGCCATAAGCTTTATAGCCAAGAATTTGTAATTCTGTTATATATTTTCTGAAACTAGGCCTAAACTAACAACCTATAACCTACCTTGTATGCAACAGTTGAAATAAATAAGTTTGTGACCCCTCAAGCTGTGCAAAATATTGCTTCTTTTTCTTTTTCTTTTATTTGATTACAAGACCATTGATTTAATGAGAATTAGATGAGAAAAGATATAATTACTAAATTTACTCCATAAAATCTTGATTGGTGGTATCATGGTCATCTATCAAATACTTTGTTTCTTTAATTGAAATATGTATTACACTTTAATAATTTTAGTAGAATGAAACCCTAAATATGTTAAAAATGACCTTTCTCTTCCTTTGAAAAGTCTTGGTCATAATGCTTTCTCTTTAAGGTTGTGTTTGGTTCACCGCGTAAGATTAGAGTAGCATGAAATTGCCAAATCTATGGTACCCCATAACCATAGAATTAGATTGGATTAGATTAAAGTATTTAGGATGTGGGATTGGAGATAGGAATGATTTCCATGTAATCCAATCAAATATTATTCGGGACACATGCTTGTAGGATTAAATTGGATTGGATTGGTTTTAGTTTTCCTAAAATACTCTTTTCCTACTTTCAATAATAATTAACATAATTAATTTGCTATTATCAATAAAATTAAAACTCAAATTTATTTATATTACTTGAGGAACTTTCTTGCACTTAAACCTATTTTGATTTATTTTTGATAATTTAAAAATTTTTCAAAATGTCATTTCTATCAATTTGAAAGTTCATAAATAAAGAAATGTCCTTAGATATACATTATAGTTTATAATATATTTAAATATATACATAATTATAAATTAGAATGTAGTGAGTTGTTAAGGCATTGGTTACTTCCTCCGAGTTCTTTAGTTAAAAGAATGAGATATGTGATATGGCTCATACGAAGAAACCTGTTCTTCAATAAAGAAGCTCATATTCCTATTTTTTATTGCATAAGTAACATGTGGTTCGGGCACGGCTCGTTGTGATGGATTGGGAGAGAGACACTAGGAGAGAGGGCAATTTGGTAAATTCATTTTTTTTAATCCCATCCTATGGGTTTGGAAATATATGGAAGGAGTTAGATTTCTCAATCCCATTGGCACTGGTATTCCATATCGATTAAGATGGTGGGCCCTATAAAATTGAGTCTCATTTTTTGTCTTCCACACATCGGATTGGATTTTCAAACCAATCAAACCACTGTATCAAACACGCTGTGAGAAGCTAAAGATTTAGTCAATAGAAAAAAGTGGTCATTTCTCTTTGAAGAGGATTATGGTATAAAGTCACCTAGACTAAATCAGACTTGTACAATTAAACTAAAAACATGAATAAACTATCAATGTAGTTGGTTGGCCCGTCATCCCTAAGGGCAACTCCTTCAATATATCAAATTAATGAACTACATAGACCATTATATATGGTAATAACATCGTAGCTTTATTCATTGGATACGAACAATATGAGTACTTGATTTTATTACCAGAGGACTATTCATTAACACTCTTGCCGGCCAACAAAGAAAGCTATTAGAAATCTTTCTAAACAACTAATCTGATCCTCTGAAGAAGTCGGTCCAAACTCAAAAACTTTAGATTGCCATAAATAACTGAAAGGCCAAATTAGAAATTGATGTGATTCTTTCATAAACATATGTCGACATCCAAATTCTATGAATTAGGTTTGCAATAGATGAGGTATGATGAGAAGACTATGGTAAAGAGTGGGAGATGGGTGGAAGAAAAGGAGGAAAAATCTAAATCAAAGATTCTTATTAACTTTCTTCATAAGTAAATAAACAGTGTTATATGTTTTGAGGAGAACAAATATTAGCAAAAACAAAAACGAAGTTTCTACAATACTCCAAACTAATTTATAGCTTTTTACTAAATTGATTCTAACTTGAGAAATCAATAGAAATATATTTAAAACAAGTTTACCAATGGCTTTTCTAAAATTTTTATCCATTTTTAAATGTCCCATGTTATTTTTTGTCAACTTCGTCTTTTTTTTAACCTTAAGGAAATTAATATGTCAGTGCTGAGCGAACCATCCTATGCAATCCAAGTTGTAGGAAATTTTTATATCTTATTTACATCCCTTAAAAGGAAAAAAAAAAAAAAAAGGAGTGAGGACACTTGGTGGAATAGTTTTGTTGTTTTCAAAACAGTAACATATACATGGACCATGATTCCATTATTTTTTTTTACACGTCTAATTCATAATTTTGTTTTAGAAACAACACATTTACCAATTTCTGATCTTAAAATTTTAAACTTAGGTGGTGTCAAATAACTAATTTTCTTCTCTAAAAGAACAATACCCATCTTTCTCATTTTTTTTCTTTTGTTTTTCATTTTTTTTATTTTCTAAAGTTAGGAGGGGTTGGGATCAACGCAACGATCAATGCCACTCAGTTGAATTCTGACTCGTTCTCTAATGGCAGCTGATTGTACCATCTGAGCACATTGGTTGGTGGAAACATCCATTGACTTGAAGTCATTAGGTGGGTTGGCATCAGATGAAAGGTGATAGGACCGCGAGTGGGTCAAGTTGTGGAAGATGCGCATAAATCCATATTTGAATGGACCAAAAAAATTTTAACTTAAAACTAATTTGATTCCTGTTGGTTGGACAGAGCGTGATGAGCTTATATAAATTAATTTTCAAATTATATCATAAAAATAATAAAATAATAGTAATAAATATGAAATTATAACTAAGATTTGATTGATAGCTACATATAATTCTAATCAAAGGCATAAATTATTAAGAAATTTTATTATAAAAACAAAATTAATTGCTTAAATTCAAGGAGGGTTTTGAAATATATAATATATCATTTTTTATACTGGATCAGCTATGAATTCGGAATTTAGTAATCCAAGTTGGGGTATTTTCTTTTTAAATGCAGACCTAATTTAAATATCTTTGGTTTAGCATGGAATAAATAAGCTTAGATTGGCTCTAAATCAAAAGACGATCAAACGAAGCAATTTGCAGCCCTAAGGGGAACCTATTTGATTGTGTTAAGATTAAATATTTTGTGATAACTATATTTGCAAGTGAGGAATGTATTAACATATAGGGTTTTGTTACGGTACTTATTTATTTTTTGAATATAAAAAATTACTTATTTGATTTTATTTTAAGAGTTATAGATATTTTAGTGGCAATTGGTTCCATCCAATTATATATGTCATGGTGTATTAAAAGAGTTTAATTTTATGGTATAAAAGAGTGCTTCGGCACACTGTAGTGCTACTTTCTTCTCCTCACGCGTATGGTCAGAGTGGTTGGTCTTGTAGAAGCCGCTACCACGATGAAATCATATTATGGTAAAAAGATAGAAGAGATAATAGTTCTGTTAGAGCATTTTTAAAGCGAAGGATCTGTGCTTCATTGCTATAGTGAGGCTAACAATGCTTTTACAGAGAGCCACTATTGCGGTGGAGCTACGGAGAAGATGATGTTTCTGATAGAAAAATGGTGGAGATGATAACTCTACTAAAAAAATAAAAGAGATGATATCTTCAAAGCAGATGAAAGAGATGATGATGGCTTTGATGGAGAAATAAAGGAGACAGTAGTGGGGATAGTTCAGATGAAAGGCAACCTCAAAATGAGACATCATCTGGTTGACTTGACCAATTCTCCTCCCGGTGGTGAAGCCCTCCAACCATCTCCCTCTTATTCCATTCCTCCTGCTTTCCTCTTCCTCATCACCCACTCACTTGGAAAATTTCCATCTCCAGATGATGGATGGACCGGCGGGGGCTATGGGTAATACTCAGGTAGACTGATCTCAAATAACCTTCCTCGCATACTTGGTTTTATTTCGATATGATCTATAATCTCAAATAACCTTCCTCGCATACTTAGTTTTCTTTCGATATGATCTATAGCTAGGAGGGTTAATAGTTTAACTTCCTCCCAGCTAGAAACTTCAAGATCTACAAACAAGCCCAAAAACAGAAGGCTCCAATCTTTCTGGCAAGACCGTCCCATCTTGATCGGATGTACTTCTGTAAATCATAGGCACTGCTTACCATCCTTGCAGATGGGCCTTAGCAGCTTATGGTCTTTCAAATTTCTTCCCATGTCAGCAGAGTTGAGGGTGTCTTTCCCCACATAAAAAAGTGAATTAAAGAGTGCCTTGTTCTCGGCAACGAAGCCATTACCAGTCCCGTTCTCCGTTCTCCCTAAGGGTGGTCGCGGAACCGTCACGGCCACATCCTTCGTCTTGGCCTCTGATGCCGTCACTTCTGCCTCCCAAGCTGTCAATCGTTGCGCCCTCCTTCGAGCCACCAGCCGTAGCAGCCGGCCTTCGCCTTTAGAGTCGCCGAAACCCAAGGGAAAACCCGCTGCTCCCCTAGGTTCGATTTCTTCCTGTCTCTTTTTGGTAGTGGGGGAGGTCTTTTTTTCCCTCGTTCCTTTGCCGTGCCGCCGGCAGGGTGGTCGGTCCGACCGGTGAGGACTTTAGTCCTTCTCTTCCCCAGGCTCTTTTGCTTTCCCGATCGACCGCCGGCGGTCCCTCCCTGACCCTCGCGTCGCCATCTGGCCGGTTCACTTAGGTCTGGTCGGTCTCGGGTCCGGTTCACCTGGCCGGGATGGGCTGGGTGATTCAGACCTTGCTGATGCCTGCACTGACCGTGCCAATTTAGTCCATTGATTTTTTTTTTTTTTTTTGACCCTTCTGATTCCTCTCTCTCTCTCTCCTTCTTTTTCTTCACTTTTTTTCAGAGTTGATACTAGTTTCGGGGGTTTCAAGACAATAATTTAAAAATAAAAGCAAGTCTTTTAACCAACTCTTTTGACGCCATGCTGCAGTTAGCACTCCGAGCTATGGCTTGTCGCAAGCCCATATAGCTGGCTGGTTTGCTCGATTTACCTCAACCCACCCTACCTACATTGTCAAACATAGGAATCTGCCGCTGTATGATTTTCTTCTTCTTTCCTCTCTCTCTCTTTTTTTATTTTTATTTTTTATCCTTCCTCAAGCCAAAAATCTCATCACTACACCCTTCAAAAGGGTTTAGCAAAAAACAAAAATTTTGAGCACGGACGAACAACATATCGCACAATAATGGCCGCTCCACGGTATTCAATAATACATGCGTTAGTAATATCATGTTGATCATTTATGATAATTTATTTATAATGAAATAAGCATTTATGTTGTTATAATAATTTATTACGATACATATTATGATGAAATGAGATTTATGTTGTGATAATACATATGTTAATCAAATGATGTTGATCATGTATAGAAAATGATTATAATAGAAATATGCTTGATTATGCATGTTTATAAATTATATGTGCATGTTTTGAGCTTTATATAATTTGATTAAAAAATATTGTAATTCATGCTTTCATGCTTATTGAATTTAATTATTAATTTAAAAATGATAAATGATATGGATGATGATGAGCAGTAGGAGAAAAGGCAATGAATTAGTTATGAGATTTAGTTGCCATCATGAATTAAAGTATAGCTGGATTCTGGTTGCCATGATAGGCTAAAGTATGATTAAATTTTGGTTGGTACCATAAATTGAAGTATGGCTACATTTGATTGCCATTATGGGGTTAAAACATAATTATATTTGATTGCATGATGGGCTAAAATATAGCCTTCATTCGTTTAGTGCTTATTCGAATATAAAATTATAAAACTGACCAAACTGATAAAATTGAATATTGATACAAGATGATTATTATGATGATTATGATGATATAGCTTACCACTAATCGTACATGACATATGTTGTGTTATGTATTTTCATGCTATTGTTGTTATTGAATATGATTTATTAGTTGCTTTAAGATATGTTCATATTGTACCATTATTACTCATGTTTATGCCATTATATGTTATATATTTATAATGATAAATCATCTTGCATGCTAATGTGTGGATAAGAGATTCTTACTGGGCCAAGACTCATTACATACTTTTTATTATTTTATAGTTATTATTTTATAGAGCTCAAGATGTTTAGATTCAGTTTCTATGATCGGCTAGAAACAGGTATAAATAGATAGAGTTAAATTAGATTATCTGATATAATAAAAAAAATTTAACTTTAACTAGTAAACATAAAGTTTAAATCTTTTTATACGAATATTTGTAATAAATTAGACTCAATTTATATTTCTTATAAATTAAATAATGTTAAAGTTTAATTAAATTTTTGGTAATTTATAAATTATTAAAAATCAAAAATCAAACCTTACATAATTTTTAGGGTATCATGTAGAAGTTATGTTGCCGTGTAATGTGCTCAGCTCAATTATTGGGTTAAGATATGGCAAGATGTGAGAATTTTATCTTTGGACCTAAATGCATGAAAGGCGGCAAATCTCCCACAAAATGCATTAGTTACACATAAATTCATTAGCTATACGTTCATTTTTCTTTTTCAATAGGCAACGGGTTTGGGTTGAGCCATGGTACATTTTTAAATTTTTTTTTTTTAGAATCCGAACATCAATCTCATATGTTTAAAACTTTCATTCCAAACCTTCAATCCTTCGTACCATACGCTTTGCTCTTACTTTTTACTTTATTTATGGCATCAGACGCATGCTATCAAAAGCATCATTAAAAAAGAAAACCCTCCAACTAAGTTTACCGCACCTCTTTGCATGGTACATTTTGGAATCTTTTGGCGCCACGGTTCCTGTTTTTGTGAACTTGCTTGATAGGAACATGGCTTATTCTACACCTTGGTTCTGCTTTTTTCATGAACCATCCACTACCTTGTTGTGGATATTTATTTCCTGCAAGTGTTCTAGGCTAGCGATTTCAAACATTTTCCGATTGCAACGATTTTTCATGTGGGAATTTAGAGAAGAATTTTTCATCCAAAACTTTATTATGAATATCATTTCATTATTTCCCACTATTATTTTTAAAATATAGGAAAATGAAATAGAGATTTCCGTCATGAGAAATTGGAGGAAGAAGGCTTCTCCATATCATTAATTTAGAAGAAGATTTATGGATACAATCAAAATAAAAATAAAATGTCACACTATGGATCCATCCTTCGGTTGAGCACATGATGTGGTTGCATATCCTTTAGGACATAATCTATTGATTAATCCCTAATAAGATGAGATCCACCATTGCCAGTACCAACCCACCAGTGGTGAAACAAATAAGCACCTTCATAACCATTTCCAGGCCTTCTGTTCTTGGAGATCTGAATGCCAGTAGCATCCAACTCAGGCTGGACATAAATGCCATGGACAAGAAGAGCATGCAGGCCCTGATGTTGAAGTGATAGTCTTCACTGGTGAAATACAGTGTAAACTGCCATTATTATTGCAAAAATGAAAGTGGTGATGGTGGTGATGATGATCGAGAAGGTGTCAGGCTCGTTTTCATGACTTATGGCAGTGCTAGATTGGCTCCTTCGATTATCCTGCATGAATTCGTTCCTGAACCAAATTGCAACCGCAAAGAAGTCCGGAAAGAAAGCCAACAAAATAAACCTGCCCGCAAATTCACCAGCAACGGCTAGCCCTGTCAATGCTAGCAAACCAAGCAAAGTATAGCTGAGAACTTTGATGAAGCTAACAAAGCGCGCTTTAACATTGGGATCGTGAAGTAAAGGTGGTAATCTGGTAAGCAGCATTGCGAAAAGACCAAAGATGACAGTGAGGAAGATGAAGGCCTCGGAGAACTTAGCAGGAACCTGATCGGTATTTATAGGGAAATTTTTGAAGTAACCAAAGATGGTACCTATCATTCCTCCGAAAGCAGCATTGGTAACTGATGCAGAGAGATCGAAAAATGGCTTCAGCTCTGATTAATAATCTTCATCATTAGTAACCTCGTGAACCTGATCTGTCTTGATTTCTTTGTAAAAGATAATGCCGATAATCGCTATTACTGGAAGCAGAAGGATAACGAGCGGGGCATAGCTTGTATTCAGAAGAAGTAGAAGGCTGGTTGAAGTTAGCATACCAACAATGTTGGTAATATAGGTTATGGTCTTGAGACATCCGCTGATGCATTCAAACCCAAATAGTACCGAGTGAGAGATGAGCAGCATCAGTGTAATATCAACTAAGAAGTTGACGAATATTAGACTACGACAGACCATGAAGTAGAGCTTGCTGGCATGTTTGGTCAAGTCTTGACGGACAATATAGTATGCCGTGACCATTACACCAGCCATTATCAGCTTGAATTTAGAATACTCTGCGAGTCGTTTCACCATAAGCACGTTGCTAGATTGTCTTTGGCCTCGTCTGCCATCCTGATCACATATCGTAGAATAGAGAATCTCGTTATGATTTCAAGGAAGAGGAGTGTTGATGCTTATTTTGAAGGATAAAAAAGATAGCGCTTGATAATTTTATGAAATAAAAATTACCAAGGAAATATAATGCAACAAATGTTTAATGAACATAGAGGGTAATGAAATTAAAATAGATTGTTCAAATAATATTAAGAAACTAAGGTATACATAAAAGATTTCTATTAACAAATAAAAATAGCCATTGAAAACTTGCTAAAGCATACTATTGAAGTAAGGATAAATTGCATGTGTGACAGATTTAATGACACTTATGCGTTGTAAAGGATCATATCTCATAGTTAGTCATCTTAACTGGTAACTAGTTATAATGCACTTGTAGAAACATGAGAGTTGCAAAACTTTAAATTTTGAAATAATTTAATTAAAACTAAATTTTAAAACTTCTAACAATAACTAATTTGTAATTATTTTTTAATGCATTAAATCTCATCTTTGTCTCTTGGTTCATATGTATCTTTCTTCTTTCTTCTTTAAAAAATATAGGGTTTAGATAAGGATGCTTGAATTTACTATCACTTATTAGTTTGAAATATCTCTATTCTTTTTTTTTAAAAAAAAGTCTATCAATATTTGAATCCTTTCTTTCATAGAAGCTTTGCATAATTTATTAAGAATTCTAAGAGCGAAATATAATAAAAATTGCTAAAGTTACATTTAGAATAAAAAATTAAGAAATTAAGATACCTTTGCGAAGTTAAAATTCCACTGGTTAAAACAATAAAGTTTTAAAGTTTTTATTATTATTATTATTATTATGTTGAAGGCTTCAGATGTCAATTGATAGATTTTTTTCCCATGCTATCTGGCACAAGTCAAAATATATTTCCATATATATTTCTCAGCATAAGACATGCTTGTCATATCTTTTGAACATGCCACGTGCCATATAAGATATGAAAAATGTTACACCAAGTCTAAGAAACAATCTTGACATTAACGATTAGAACCCCACTAGTTGTACTTGCAGAAGCATGGAGCCACGCTAATTATGTCAGTTTTCAAAATGAGATTTATTCTGCAGTATATCACTAACCCAAAAAATAACTACAGAATATGACAATAGAAACAGCAGTTCACAATATAACAGGTAGAACTCAGGCTCTGATCTTAATAATAAAATTAAGACAACAGTCACTATTTGCTTATAGGTTGCCCGGTCTGATTCTATAAGGACATAATCAAGATATATAAGCACAATCTGTCCATATGGCTCAATCCTCAATTCATTGTTCTCCGATTTAAACCATCACTGCAAGATCACAAAATACACACATACACACACGTATACATGCGTGTGTAACGTGAGACTCCAAATGAACTGGATTGATGTGTCATCAAAAGAAAATACTATGCCTTTCACCACCCTATTATTCTCTAGAAGAATTGAAAAGATATATAATATTTGTGGATAAAAGCTTTGAGTTGGAGATTTGCTAGCATGCATCAAAACGCAAAACAGTCGAAATAAAATCAAGGGAAAAAAAAAGGATGAATAAAAAAAAAAACTCTAAAAGCTGACATGGAAGAAATTAATTTGATAGACTATAAGCTGCTAAGGCCCAACTGCAAGGATAGTAAACTGTTCTTATGGTTTACAAAAGTTAACCGATTAAGACGGTCTTGCCAAAAACAAATGGAAGTCTTCTGTTTTGGATGTATATATAAAATTAAAACTTTTGAAATTCTTGAAGAAATTAAATCATTAGCATTCCTAGCTTCAGATCACATGGGAGGAGACAAAAAACAAAAAAAAGAAAATCAAGCACGCTAGACAAGGGCACTAACCTGAACGTTCATTTTCCTGGGGGAGACGTTGGGGATCTTCTTGTGGAGGGGGGTTTATGTTCCCGGGAGACGTCGGAGACGGGTTTATGTTACTGCCCATTGCATGGTCACTCCGGGAGGAGTATGTTCCTGGAGGGATCTTCGGGAGACGGGTTTATGTTACTGCCCATTGCATGGTCACTCCGGACTCCGGGAGGAGACGGGACGGGGGTTTATGTACTGCCCATTGCATGCGGGACGGGACCAGACGTTCTTCGTAGACGGAGACAGATTTGCATGGTCAGATTTGCATGATTTTACGAAATTGCATGGTTTCTTCGTAGACGGAGACAGATCGACCGGAGAAATTCTTCGTGAAGGAGGAGACTAGAAATTCTTGCGTTGATCCAACGGTATGATGGACCATTCAAGTTAATTAATTGTAGATAAATTTGAGTTATAAACACTTCAACCTTTTCTTTTCTATCCGATATGAGATTATTTTTAAAATATTACAATCTTCTTCTTTTATATTCGATATCGAACTATTTTTGAAATATTACGATCTCCTTCTTTATAATGCAATTCAAACTAGTTATAATCTATCCTAGGAGTGGAAAGGATTTCAAACTATTTTTTGGATATTACAATTTTTTCTTTTATAATGCGATCCTTTTATCCACCAACTTTCGCATACCAGATTGGCTTTGATACCATTTGTAATACCCTAAGCTCATTTATTGGCTCAATTAATCTGTTAGCGGACCGAAATTATGTGATTCTAAAACTCGAGTTCAAGTTAATTAGTAGCGGATGAACTTGAGTTATAAGCACTTAAATTTTTTTTTTTTTTTTCATTCGATGTGAAACTATTTTTTTGGGTATTATACGTTCCATATCTCAAAAATCTATACTTCTTTAAGAGTACTTTTTTTTGTATAATGGATTGCATAAAACTCGAGTTCAAGTTAATTAGTAGTGGATAAACTTGAGTTATAAGCACTTAATTTTTTTTTTTTTAATTCGATGTGAAATTATTTTTTTGGGTATTATACGTTCCATATCTCAAAAATCTATGCTTCTTTAAGAGTACTTTTTTTTGTATAATGGATTGCATATAGAGAACTTCCTGCTACTGAATTATTGGTGAGTAAAATCTCTGATTTATCTTCTATTTGTAGTTGCTGGTATATGCATCCTGAGACTTTGGATCACTTATTTCTTTTCTACCTTAAGCCTGAGAAAGTGAGGAACTCACTAAACAATCAGCCTCTATATGATTCTACGAATACTACTTTGGATTTTTTATGTTCGGTTTCGTCCTCTGCAGATCAGGTATAAACTAAAGCTCTGATTATTTATGTGCTTTGGGCTTTTTGGAGAAGCAGAAATGTTTGGATGTTTGACCAAAAAGTGTTATCCTTCCATTAGATTTTTTTTCGTGCCCAAGCTATTGCTCCGAATTTCTTTACAGTATCTGGCAACTGGGATTCCACTCCGCCTACATATGTAGGTCTTCCTTCTACTCTTAGATGATCACCATACAAATATGAAAGATTATAATTATATTTAAAAAAAATAAAAAATTTATAAATACTTAAACAAATATATATTATGAATAAATGATAGATATTCTTATCTAAAATGAAACATTTGGCCGTATGCATAGTATTTTTTTTTTTTAATTCTCTAAAATGTTGGATGAAATTGAAGCATTATTAAATGTAAGTTTCTTCTTTTCATCGACATTTGCTGTGAAAAGTTGCATAAAAAAGGGTATTAAATGCTTCCATGGGTGTTTCGGAACAAAACTTAAAAGAAAATAAGAAAGAAAGAACGCATGTGCACGAGAAATGAGAAAGAGGGATGCTGGTCAGACCGTCCGTTAACACGCGTCTGAGGCAGTCCCCCATCGCGTCTCAGTTCAGCTTCCTTCCCGCAAGAGTACTGAAATCCAATTCTAAGACGCATCCAATTCCTTAGTGCCACATCAATAATTCAAATGAATATCTAAAAATTTTTGCAGATTTTTATTTTTAAAATATTGATTTCCGTATTTAATTTTTTTTAAAAAATACCGTTTGATTTTTTTTTTTTCTTTTTTTCTTGTCTTGGACTCCAAACCTACAGCACGGTAGATGCTTTCAGAAGTGAGCTACACCAGTGAAGTCAGCTTCCAAAATGAAATTTATTCTATGGTGCATCACTATCCAAAAGATGAGAATATCTAGAAGGGAGGATTTATCATTTATGCAATTCTTTTTATATATATTTTTATCACTTGAAGGGAATAGCAAGGGAGTAAGGAGCTCCCTTCACTAGTTTTTATTATGATTTGAATTATTTACAAAGAGGAACATGCTTGATTTCATTGTCTAAGACAAGACACAAAGACCATGATTTAGTGGGCCAATATAAAATTTGAGGAAATTTGAATTAAAGTTTTAAATTTCATACAACTAAGATATTCGATAAACAAGACATTATATCCCATTCTATATCAATTCTTGATCCTATCCAACATTCTGACGCTTACTTAATTTTTTTTTAAAAAAAATATTTATGAAGCTTTAGTATTTTATTTGATTTTTAAATATATCTTTAAATTTTAAAAGTTATATTTTTAAGATAAATTAAATCTACTTAAAATTGATACTATAATATATTATGATGAAGAAAGGATAGAACGGTCGAGATGGCCCTCATCCTACCAAAACTTGAACCTGAGGTGAACTATTTTATCTAGGTATAATAGATATCCATCTATTTGATTAATATTTTTTATTTTTATTACGTTGGCTAATTCATATTATACGATGGTATAAAACAAATAATAATCCAAATCTTATTGTCCCAAGGCTCTCTATGGAAAAGTCTAAAGTAAGAGGCTCCAAGGAGACTCCTGACCTCTATGGTAGCCTTTGGTTTGCTGTAATATTATATTATTAAAAGTCTTAAATTCCTAATAATCTTATACTTAACAATTATACTTTTAGGAATGAAAGATTATCAAGTTTGGTTCAGAATAACAAAATACAGTAATCAATATTCTATAATTTTGAATTTTATTTAAATTTTGTTACAAAACTTTTTTTATCTTTTAAATGACCCTCTTCTCTTTTTGGTAGAATATAAAATGTATGATAAAAATCAAGATTTTTTGTAAACTGATTTTAGAAATATTATATATAAAAATATTATAAATATTTAATATATATTGTATATAATAAAATATATTATATATTATATAATAATTTAATATACAAAAAAGTCATAAATATTAATAATTTAAAATTTAATATTTACATATTATTATATAAATATATAATAGTATTTAAAATATTATATATTATATTAATTTTAAATTTAATATTTAAATATTAAATATTAAATATAATATTAAATATTTAAATATTATTTTATATAAATTAAATATATAATTAGATTAAGTATTATTAAATATTTATATGAAAGTTAAGAGTATAATTTAAGTTTTAGCAATCTCAAATACCCACCTTTTGAATGAAAATCGAATTTTTCTGATCTTTGGTAATATTAGGGAAACCAAATATTGCCACTTAAATTATCATATTTAATTGCCAAACATGCTAATTTGCATAGTAATCTCACGTTATAAAGATAAATTATTATAAACTAAACGGCTTTTAAAACTTTTGCTATCACTCTCATGATCTTTCAATGCACATATTCTTATTCAAACTTTTCAATTAATTTAAAAATATAATTAAAATAATATTTTACTCATTTTAATATTTACTTCCTTCAACAAATTTTTAAAAAGAAGAATTCCTAATATCTAAGCAGAGGACTAAACTCATTATGTGAAAAATTCACCTCACTTGGTGTTCTTTAAAGTGGCTATCAAAACCTTTTGTAAGTATCTAATCATCTGACACATATCCGACAAAGATTTTTGGAGATGAATGCGCCGAGAAAAACTGTGCTGTATGATTCTTTTATCGAATACCTGTTCTTTGAGTTCAATCGTATCATCCATTGTAGAAGCAGCTATCTTCTAATCGTTGTCACCTTCCATGTCACGATCATAAGTTGTTGCATGAATTCTGGGATTTGTAGGTGGCGGTGAAAAGTGTTTCTTGCATCAGATTCAATTGGCCTCGCCATGTTTCTTAAGTACATCACCATGCTGGTGATCAACGACAATAACTTTGGGCCAAATCACGCCATTCATCCTGCCATTGATTCATCTGCTGCTGATTGCCATTTCCGTTACAATGTACTATAGATAAATACATACTACCAAACTAGTCATATGTAGACATGCTAGTAGAAGTCCGTTGCATCAAGACGACCTCTGATTAGTGAGATATGCTATGTTAATTTGAAACATCATGGTTTAGTGGAGATCAAAAATTGGTTGAGTGGAAATATGGCAGTTTGAGTTGTGAGGATCAAAAAATTTTTAAATGTAATTTATTGTTTTAAGTACTGTAGGTATTCAACCAGATGGAATGGTGCAGTCAGAACATCAAATACACCATTTTGAATCAAGTGCGTTGCTAGAATCAATATCATGGATTATTGTCAAGCGAAGATGATGCTTCAAGTCATCATCTCCTATTGGCCAGCGTGTGATGACTAAAGGAGGTTTGATGGGTCAACATTTGCTATTCTTTTAGTTTAAAACCTTGTTGACTAAAAACTGAGGGTTCTACTTTGGCATACGCACAAAATATTGGTTACAGCTCACATTATGGTGGTGGTAAGTGAATTACGTGCCAAGGCTATTTTGAAACGGTTGCCTCGTATCATGTACACCTTCCTTGATGATGTACGAGGGCTTTCAGTCCATATTTAAAAATTTCATGAATTGAATAAGAATTAAAATTTAAATCTGATCTAAATTTCAGATTAAAACTTTTTTTTTTTTTTTTTACCTCAATCCAACCTAAATCATTTCGGCTCAATATATAAATATTAATTATATAATTTTTTTCATTTTATTAATTTTTATTAATTAAAATAAACTTTCATAAAAACTTATGCATCTTGTAAATACACATGCATTCTTCAAAATTTACACACTTTTATCAGTATTTAGGTGGTTGGCGCCTATCTTACAAGAATTTTAGAAGCTAGATGCAGCGATCATCCAAGGGTCAGGTGAGCAGGCACAAAAGTTAAGAGGATAGTCTGAATGCCGGTGGACTCTCTGTAACCTTTGTTACGAAATTTCTGTAAGTCTTGTACGTATTCTATGCTGGTTCTTTTAGTGCTGATAAATTATCCTCGAGATTTATGTCCACCCCTTTTCTCTTTAGTTGAATTATTTTGTTCCAAACATGAATAACTCTAGGGTTGAGGGCATCTTTGTTCATATAAAAAAAAAAAAAAAAATGGTAGACGGAATAAAACGGTGCCTTATTGTAGGAACAAAGTTTTACCAGTCCTTGCGAGTGTAATACCTGCTTGACGTTGAAAGACTGGAACACTGGAGGACGTAAAAAGGCAGACACCATTAGCTCTGAAGGAAGCTACCCAGCAATTAATGGGTGCAGCAATAGTCTTAGAAAAAAAAAAACGTATGATTATTTTGTCTGGTAATCGGACCTAAATGCGTGGAAGGCAACACATCTCCCACCAAATGCATTAGTTACAAACAAGTTCATGAACGAAACGTACATTTTTCACAAGTAACGAGTTCTGGATATAGTTTGAAATATATCTAGCTATCATCCACATTACAGGCTGAGGAAGTTTGAAATTAGAAATGATATGCAAGAAACACAATTAAAATTTCAAAACCAGGAAGTAAAATGCACATAAAGTTGCTGTCTAAATTTGAGCCTCAATGGAGTTACATATTACACCTGGATGGCGTCACAGAGGTGTTGACTATTTTTATAAAAATTTTAAAAATAAATTCTAAAGCTTTCCTTGAAAGGGACTGCGAGGGTCACGAAGCCTTTTGAGAAGTGCTCGGTGGATGACCATGTCATAAATAAAAATAAATAAATAAATAAATAAATAAATAAAAAGGTCCACTCTGGGCGCTCGTCGCGCGAACTTTCCACGCGGTGCTCGGCGCGAGGGCAATCTTGAGCAGTGCTCGGAAATTATTATTATTCTTTCTTTTCGTCATTACGCATGGTTTGATAAAAAATAAAAATAAAAAATAAAAAAAAGGTCAAGTGAACCTTTAAGATCATAAAGGTTGAACTTTCTTGAATTGAGCATATAAACATTGTCAACATTCAGAAAAGTAAAAAATCCAAGTTTATTCTGAAAGAGTTCATAACCTGATCTTCTATCCAACTTAAGGCTATGCTAAGAATAGAGCCTAAAGCTTTGAGTTCCTGAAGGCCCCAAAAGTCTCTTCACTTTTTTCATTATTTTTCTGTTATTATTTTTTATTATTCTTTTATTTCTATTCTAATTTTTCTCGAATATTTAAAGGAATCATTGGGTTGTACCTTCATGCAATCATACTTATAGTAGAAGGTTCAAAACAAGTCAAATCATTATCTTTAGAATCAATTTATCTACAACCTATATGAAGGAGTGTCTAACACACGTCGGTTCAAGCATGGCTCTCGAACTTATGTTATTTTATACTTTCTAATTTATTTTTAGTTTATTGTATTTAAATATCTAGCAATTTTTGGCATTTTTTTCAATAAGAGGATGATATCAAAGCTTAGGCTTTGAATCTTAGGAAGTGAGAGTAGATAAGCTTTTAGTTGGAAATATAATATAATATAAATGAATATATAGAATATAGCATGGCATTTAAAAGTTGCAAATGATGATAAATATGATTATGATAATATCAGTTTATTAATTTTAATCTATTCTACCGTATTCATTATATTTGAGTAGAAGTTTTAAGTTTGAACTATTAAATCTGAACTTTGAGCTTTGGTATACTTTTATAGAGATATTCTTGCTTTATACTAAGTGACTTTTGTGGAGATATTCTTCTAATAGATTTTATCAGTAAAACTTGCATTATTAATGATAGAAAATTAATATTTAATCTTCTAGTTATATGAATGAATAATTTGGATGATATTCTGAATATGAACTGATTGACTTCATATTGTCAAATTATTGATTGCTTTAAAAGAAACAGTAAGATTTTAGATTCCTAGGCAACCATCACCTATATTTTTTATGGGTAGACCCATTAGCGTCTAGCAGTGATCTAGATCTTTTACAAAAATTGATCTTAAAGGTATGAATATTATAAATCTTTTCTTATATCATTAGTGTTGATAATTATACCAATAGCTTCCATGGAGTTAATGCATTAAGTGTTTAAACACTACTTGTATTTGGATTAGTTTGTGATAATATAATTACTGATAAGCTGACTGATTTAAAAAAGAGCATGAACCACTTAAGTCAGAATTGTTATTGAGAATATGCTGATCTATTAAAATCTATTCAAAAGAATTTGAATTAGCTGTAGTGATAATTATTAACGATATCCTGATTTATCAAGAAATTTAAATTAGTTTGTGGTGATAATTATTGATGATGTTCGAATTGGGGACGTGACATAGCATTGGTTTGCGCTACATCTTCGTAGGCTTCCTAAGTGGTACATTTTAGGATCTGGTGCAGCATGGTTATTCCTGTTTTCTAAATCTCTTTGAAAATAGGAATAAGGACTATTGTAGAACTAATTTAGATGGAAACGTTTCATATATAATGCAGTCTAATACACCAAAATTCCAAACTTTATATATAATGCAGTCCAATACGCCATGATTCCTTACAACCACAGCTGCTAATTACCAAGGAAGCTTATCATGCTCGTTCGCCGTCGTTTCATGCAAACTAGCGGAAGTTATTGGCTTGCCGTCTGATAACATAAAAAGCCACCGACGTCAGGCCAAGTTTGATTCGTGAATCAGAAGGAAACTAGCCCTGCACATTGCACCGAATATATATAAATGGTTTTTACTATCATAATTTTAGCTATATATATATATATATAATGCTTTAATTTATAAAAAGCAAATAACTGCATAAAAGAATTTAAGTGAAACCTTAAAAAGATATGGTTGGAGCCAAATTCTCAAAAAAGATATTAAAAAAATATGGCAGCTAAACTTTATATAAATACTAGTATAACAATATTTATAAAGTAAAGTATATTAAATTTTATTGAGTACAAATAATTTTTTTTAGACTATCAACATTATTTGATTTCTCATTGTCATTAAAAAAAATCACAACAAAACTTACAAAATAGTTTGATATAAAAAAAATAATAGTTTCCAACCGAAAAAAATTCTTTAGGAGAAAAAATAGGAACATGTGCTTGTTGTTCATTTTCTGCCTCTCATACTCCTTTCTTTTTCTTAGCCCTCCTTTCTTCTTCCATCTCCACCCTCACGAAGGGCCCATTCAAGGGTTGTGGATGGGCCACAGTCCTTCCTGCCAGAGGTGCCACCGCCGGGGGCCTCTGCTGTTTGAGCGGGATGAAGGACTTAGGCTAATGGTCAGGATGGGAGGCTTCTTTAGCTGGCATGGATTGGGCTGAGTGAGAAGAGGGAGCGATAGGAGGAGAAGGCAGTGGGAAAGATAGAGGAGGCACGGCGGGGGAGGAAGGGAAAGATTAGGAAAGGGGTTTCCAAGCCCTAGAGCTAGGGTTTCCGTGAATGAAGAGATTTTTTAAGGAAAGTGTCGCCCTTGATATGCAATGTATATATTTAATTTTATTTAGAATATAAATTATTTGTTAATTTTGTCATAAAAAAATGCATAATATAAAGTTTCATGTTACTTTAAAAAATAAAAAAAAATAAAAACCCTGAATATTCTATTGCTTGCACTATGCAAAGATAAAGATTTTTAAAGTTTCACCGCTTAAAATCAATTCATTAAAGATTGTGAAAAAAAAAATAAAATTTTAAATAATTATTAAAAAATAAATTTAACATCATTTTCTTTGAAATGGTAAGAGAAACCATATAGAAAAAATTATTAAAAATATGTTATAAAGAGAGTTGAATATAAATAGGACTATAAATAAGTTCGAGAACTAAAGTATTGTACATCTTGATCTAGCTTAATTTTATATTTAATCGTAATATTAGATTTATATCTAAATTATTTACATCCTCCATATATTGTTGCTAAGGTTGAAGCATTCTCTGCACATCATTGATAAGGTCAAGGCACATACTTTGTATGCTATTGATATAAGGTTTGTATGTGTCCTTTATTCCTTATTGATAAAATTAGCGTGCATCCTTAGCATGTCATTGATTAGGCTGGCAAATACTTTTTATCTTTCATTGATGAGGTTGATGCATGTCTTTCACATACTACTGTTGAGGTCAGCATGCGTCTCTTATTGTTAAGATCAATCATTATGTAAGCTCGAATGGGCTTACGGATCTGTCTCTTCTACCTCTTGTTGTTCAAATCCTTACAGAATCATGTTATGCACTAGATTAATCAGGACATTAATTTACTATATAAGCACATTGAACTAGTCTTAAATGACCACTCCTATTGGCTATGGAGAAAGATGAGTTGTCAGATTTTCCTATCTCTTCTTAAAATTTTGGAATCCAAACATATGCTCTCGACTAGAAGGGTTGAATGTTTTTTCTTATCTCTTGATCTTTTCTTCCTTTCAAAAGAAAGTTCTTAGATTCTTCTTCATTCCTATAGATAGTATGAATCTATAGATATCCAAAATTAGCTTCACATTCCAATAATTAGAAAGGATGTCTAAAATTCCGCAATTTGAAGAAGAGACTTTCAAAAGACCATAGTAATTCGACCCTTCTATACTTAAGTTAGTAAGTGAATTTGAGAGAACTAAAGAGCATAAATGTGAGAAGACATAGAAAGAGGTTATCTTCTATTCTAATAATGTACTTATTCTCTAAATCATCTACTTATAGGAAACTAAGTTTTCTTAGAGTTTGAAAAACCCTAGATGAATCTCTTTTAAGATTTTGGGACCATGGATTTTTATTTGAGTCTAGTGACGAGTATCTAAGGTTTATCATTATTTCTAGTTAGAATAGAGCTAACCTTCTAAGATAATCCACTTTTATCATGTATGACTAAATGATTAGATAGTTGTTTATACTACATCAACTCCTATTAAGCTGCTAATCCTTTTTTTTAAAATAACTACCATGCTATTGCTAAAAGTAAATTTATCTAAATTAATCATTGATCTTAAAATTTTCTCTTATATTTATTAAAAAATATCTTCCTCTTCTTTACTACCATCCATAAGGAAGATTTTTAAGATATTCTTAATAACTTTTTATTAATAAATATTTTATAAATCTTTATTACTATTTCTACTTCATTTATCCTCGAATACATATCCTTTATATAATAAAATAAGGGACATGAAGAGCCCCTTTATTAAAGACAACTTTTTGCTCTATGATAGGACCCATAGGTTAACCAAGTAACATACATCGCGATCAAAATTACTCATATTTTGAAAAATTTATTTGGAGCATTATTTTCTCTAGAAAAAAAAGGGGTCATACCCTGTCATAAGATTTACGCATGTGCAAAATTTAAACGGATGATGATCAATTCTGAGTGTTGTTTTATTCCCCGATTTAGGCAGTGGCCTTCGAAGGGATCCATGCATTGGACGGCCAGGATCACATCTAGGATCCCCATCCGTGCTATCGGATTCACCGGAGCTCAAGTTAGCCAGGTGTTCCACCGCAGCCGCGCCGCTCTCCTTTGATGGAAAGAAAGTGCCCTCCATGAACGGCGGAGATTTCCCGTCAGCCGAGGGCTCGTCGGAGCCTCTCGCGACCGGTGGAGACGCCGCGGCGGCGGCCGCCGGCGAGGAGGAGTCCGGGCACCGCCCGGGAGGATGCGAGGCCCTGGCACGGGCGATCTCTTCGACGCTGGGATCCGTGATGAGGGAGTTCGATGCCAGAGCGGAGGGCGCGGCTCGGAGCCAGGACGAGCTCGTTCTCTCCCTCGATCGTCTCACTGGCGGTGATTCTTCTCTCCTTTCTCTTTCGAGTCTTCCTTGAAACGATCTATAGCTTCGTTCTCTTCTTCGACCTCGATATTTTGAATCTAGGTTTTAACGGAATTTGGATGTTATGAGATATTGATGCACTGTTCTTTTTGGTTCTGGATCAGAATTATTGTTTTACTTGAATGTTAAGGGGTTTGGAGGTTTTGTTGTCAGTGCTGATTTGGTAAATCTGGAATTTTGGTTGCTGTTTATTTGGAGTTTTACAAAGAATCAGTTTTCCTTTTTGTTAATTTGGATGGATTTTTTGAGGATCTGTTCTTAGATTGAACGGGAAAAGACCATGGATTTCGTGTTCTGGGAAAATCGCTAGTTTAATGAGTTGTTAATTAATTGTTTTATGTTATTTCTTAAGTACATAGTTTCTAACGAGAAATTTGATGCATAGGATGCTTCTCATTTGTTTGGACCATGCATTCTTTTTCCTGTTAAAACTAATTTTCTACTGCCAATTTAAGGGTTGAGATAGTTGAATCAGTTCTAGGTTCATTAATACATAGTTCTTTACATTCTTTGGTATTCTAGTGGAAGTGCACCAACAATCCCTAAAACTTGATTGACTAAATTGGATCGATATACTAAAAGAACAACCGATAGGAATATTGAAGGATCAATTTCTTTTGGGTAACCATGTAGGTAGACAGTTTATGGTGGAGAGTTGGAAGGTGAAAGTCCCAACCTTTATCCATGAAGCATGGTATATTTATAATAAGAAAATGTTGAAGAATCAGTTGAAAAATTTGAAGGTAAGCTTTCAACTATACAGGTGGCTCACAAGCAGAAGTGGAAGGGGTTGAAACTTTATGAAAAACACACCAACATTGAGATTTCTCAAGGTTGGATTATTGTAATTGCAGTAAGTATATGTAGTCACTCATGTTCATTTGTTCACTTTAAATGAACTATCTAGCATCTCGGTATTTTAATTTTTCCTCTTTTTTTTTGTATGGGCAAGGCATTTCCCCTCCATAGGGGGTTCAAGACTTTATGTGGAAAGAACACAATAATGGAGAAGCATGGAAATGCCACTGTGATGGATAATGATGTCTCTAAGTACGACAATTCTGATGTCAGATCAGATAAGATGAAATTAACCCATATTTCCGGTCTTAACTTTAATGAAAAAGTAACAATATCAGATCATGCCTTTGAGGGGTCCATCACTACTTTATGATATGGTTTCGATTTGAGTGAAGCTAGTTCAAGTCTGTCAAACTTTCATTTTATGATACTAGATAACCCATCTAGTAATCAAATAATATCCTTTAGCAAGAGGTAGGATGTTTTGTTCATCTTCTATAGCTTCACACATCTGGAGTGCATTGGCAAACGTGGAGGTGCTAACAAATATTGCATGAATTGAGAGGAAAGAGTGGATTTTGCTCAAATAATTATTGGATGATAACATAGCTGTTAGGGAAATGTGTATTTAATTAGGGATTGCATGACTTAATTAAGAGAATTTCCAGGATTGACCATAGAATGGACGTTGGCTACATCCAGGGCACTATATGATGAGATCAACTCAGATGCTTTCATGAACCTAAGTGTAAAAGAGCAATGTCAAGAAATAATATGAGGAACAATCTATTATTCTTGTAAGGTATTAAAATACTCTTTCTGAAGCAGTCAAGCATCCTTTGTTGACCTTCCAACTGTATATTCTATATCTGGTTTCGTTCTTCATATTAGTAATGATCGTATTATTTGTGTGCACTTTAATTGCAAGACCAGTTTGTCCAAGTTTTTGCTTTGGGTGTATACTAGGATCATATGGTGTAGATCCTACATTAATGGGTGAAACCTCTGTTGCTGTCATCTTTCAATTCTTCCAGTGCAGTCAATGCTCCATCAATAGACGTACAGGAATCTTTCTTAACCATGCAATCTCTGATTGAGTATAGTCTTGTTCTTATTTATTAGTTGCCGAGCAAATTTCACCCATTACCTTTCAGCCTATTACAATATCTGTTAGGACCTCCAAGTTTATCGATGTTCTCCTTCTAGTATGTGAATTTAAGAAGATGAGCTAGTACACTGCCCCATACCAAAAGATATTGTTTGACCACCTAGTGGGATGTTTCTAGAATGAAAGCTTGGCACACTTAGACTAGCTTCTGTAGTTTGGTAACCATATTTTGAGAGAGCGATAAGCTCCTTAAAGTCACGCTATGATGATTTTCTTCTTCATTTGCCTTAAGACAAAAGATATCGTATATGGATTGATTCCATCTAATCTGATCTGACATTAGTGTTGTTATTCTTAGAACTATTGTTGCCATCTGTTTAGCGTCGTTTCCATTCTTCCTAGTTACTGGACTCTACTCCTTATTGCAGGGACTTGTCTTCCTCCTAATAACATACTCAGGAGTTTCATATGAATAAAAAAAACCCATAACCATTTGTTTAAAGACAAATATTAATGTGATTGACTGCATATGCTTACTATGATCATTGTGCTCCAATCCTTGGGTGCTCTTGAAGCTGGTATCTTTTTAGCAGAGTCCTAACCCATCCTGTTTTTGCTTGCTAGTTGTTACTAGAGTAGGTAGTCACTCTTCAAAGTCATTGACCCATTCTTCAATTTTTTTCATATCAAAGGTACCATTTATTTGTTATTTATAGGTTGAGGTCATCACCTGAGAATTTTCCTTCATAAATTGTTCACTTAAATGGTTTCCTTAAAGGATTGATCTTTTAATATTTCTATCAAATGCTTGTCTAGTGGATTAGATCTATTAACCAATCATGTCCTAGGGCTTTATGGCATATCATACCTATATAAATGGGGGACTAGAATAACTTCATTGTAATATTTCTTATGCCTTTTATGATAGATATAAAAAAAGCAAGTACTATAGAATTAACCCCTACAGAATATTAATCAATTTATAAATGGTGCTATAATCCTTACATTAGAACCAAGCATAGACAATCGTGCTAGGCATTGTTATGGTGAATTTGGAATAGATTTAGATGCTTGGATGTAAGAGGTGAAAATGTTGTAACCATAGGCTAATTGTTTATTAAAAACATGATTTGAAATGAAATCCTGATCATCAATTAATGCCTCTAAAGCAAGTCTAAAACTTGTAAGCTAATAAAATTGATGTTGAGAAATGTATGGACTGATCCCAACTCATCTTTCTTGCTTAACCTCATATGCTTAAGTTATAGGAGAAGGTGGTAGGTTGATTCCACCATTGGCAAGTCACCTTCTTCTATTCCGGTTTGTATTATGACACCACAAACATGCTCACCTTTCCTAGAAGCATAATCCCAAACTAATCAAGCGCGCGCATGCGGATGCGCGCACACACACAAAGAGAGAGAGAGAGAGAGAGAGAGAGAGAGAGAGAGAGTCTTCAACATGTCTTGCTATTTGTTTTGAGAAGATAGAGCTTGAGGGCACAGTGGGTCATTGGATGACTGCAAGGCGGATTTGGTGGTGGCTTATGATGAAACATATTGGATGATAGTGGAATTGGGAGATGTAATACATTGGAGATGGTGGGGAAGTGGCCAAAAGCCTTATTGCCTCAGGGATGACACTTGTTGCATTGTTGATCAGGTAATGAGGGGAGAAGCTCGCCGATGTTAGGAGCAGCATTGGTGCTGAGATGGCCATGGGCAAAGAGAGCATGGAGCATTAGGTGATAGAGGGAGAAGAGCAACTTGGGTTTAATGAAGGAAATTCTGTGGGAAACTGATGAGAATGGACATGAAACATGGCATAAGGCTTTTCTAGGGTTCCCACGGAATAATTGTGCAATGTAAAATGGATATAATGAGGTTTGATTGGGAAATTCTATTTTAGATTTATTTTGGGATCTTATCTCAGATTTTATGCTCCAAGCAAGCAATCCCTTTAGGTTTTGTACCTAGGATTCTAGCTTCCTTACTCTATTTAAAGAAGCTAAGGGAAGATGAGCTCGCATGCTTGCTTTTAACTGCATTAGATAGACAACCGGATTATTTCAATTATTTATGGTATATAGGCTTTCATTTCTGGCAGATAATTTGGAAATGAACATAAGGTCATGTCTGGTCTATATACTAAGTTAGTGGGCTTAAGGGACGTGAGTGGGTTATATATGCAACATTTGTTAGCTTCTAAAATAGGGAACTTCTGTATTCCTAATTTTAAAAGATATTTATGCGTTCAAAATTATACTATATGGAGTGAAGATATATGTAGAACAAAGGTTAGAGTATATGGAATGCAAATTTAATGAGAATAGACGTGGAAATGTAATACCAATTAAGGGTGATGGATAATGACTACCAAAAAGTGGCTGGTTTTGTTATTTAGGATTTATTACAAAACAATGGGGGAGATAGTTAATGTATATAATAGGATTAGAGCTGGTTTGGATAAAGAGGAGAGGTGCATTTAGAATGTTATGTGATAAGCTCATGCTTTGGAGTCTTGAGAAAAAAAATTTATAGGTCTATAATAAGGACCTCAATGTTGTATGGCTTAGTGTGCAGGGTAATAGATTAAGACACAAACATGTTAGAGGAGTCATAGGAGTTGTACCATGGAATGACAAAGTGATGGAAAATTGATTGAGATGATATGAACGTGTGCAACAAAAATTTGAGGAGGCTTTTAGCAAGGAGAGATACTTTAGTATGTTGAAAGTTGTAAGATAAAGGAGGGAAAGATCTAAGATAATACCAATAGAGGTTATGAGGAAGGATGTAAAGAAACCTGGAATAGCATCAAAGGTAGTCCTCAATAGAAATATTTAATGAATTAGGATTCATAAAGCCAACCCCAAATAATTGTGAAAAGACTTGGTGGTTAAGATTATGCTTTCAAAAGCATAACTGGTCTTTCTGGCTTCTGTTGTCTATGTGCATTCCTTTATCAGAACACATTTAATAAACCTCAAGGACTGACTTTTCTATAGTTCTGAATGATCAAAAATAGTGAAAAATGATATAGATATTGCAGGCTTCTGCACCAAAAAAATGGCATCAATCATGTGCTATTTTAAGCATAAGAAAGTCAGATGCAATTGCAACTTTGACTCTTTGTTGTGTTTTTGTTTCCTGTCAGTTCTGTTCTTCTGTTCATCTGTTTGTGCTCATATAAATTTTCTGTCTTACCTCTAATCTAGGAGTTGTTGAGATGCTTGATTCCCGTGTCTGTGTGGTATCCCTCACCGGATGGCAAAAGGGTTTAGAAGATAGTCAAGGAGAGGGAGAACCTGGTGGGATCTGGGCAGGCAATGGATCCTACCCACCTTTGAGGTGCTGGATTTCAAGCGAAAAAGGTCTTTTCTTGCATCTCAAAAGTTTGGGTTTGCAGGATTTGTTCCTTCGTCTGATTTATATGCTTTGCCCTCTTACTAACCCATCTGAGGAAGATAGTGTGTCCAAACAGCCCAATATATCTTAAGTTGTTTTTCTTGTAAAAATTATATCATTTATTTCACTAATATTTTGATACTTAGTTACACTTCCTTTAGGAGATGCACAATTATGTTGCATATCGCATAGCACCAATATCCATAGAGGGGATAATTCTCATAGTCCTGCCCAAGGGATATGCGTAAACCATAACTCTACTTTAGGCTGATGGCTGTACCTTATTTCTATTGAAAATTTATATAACACAATTTGTTAAGCTACCTATTGTCTGAATCAGTTAATGCAATTGAAGCTATTTTGAGCAGTTATGCTCAAACAATTTCCTTTTTCTTTCGCATTGGTAATAGGTTCAACGTGTATTTGCATGTCCACATTTCTTGGCTTTTTGAAGTCATCGTGTATTATATTGTTGTTGCAGAACTAGATAAGCTATTAGAAGATGCACCTTTGCCATTCATTATGAAACATGCAGCTAAGATCTACTCTATCCGTAAGAGAGTTTCAGCATTGAACTCGCTCTTGAAGTCAATACAGAGGCGCATCGATAGCATAGATCGAATGCTTTCTACAGGCATACCAAATAGTGGTAATGACTTGTCTTAAGAACTATATCATTTTCACTTTTTCTATTTCTCTAAATATAACATCAGTTAGTGAGACCTTTAAATTTTCTTTGCAGATAATGTGCCACCTGATATAGCGGAGACATCATCACTGACTTTGTAATTCTGGTAATCTCATTTTTCTGTGAGCAATCTTAATTTAATCATCAGCTTTCATGAGTCTTTGAAATCTTAAACACGCACCTATAGAACTACATTTGCCAAACTAGTAGTGAGAGGCTAGACTGTGTAGAAATATGTTTTTTGATTATATATATTGCCATCCCACTGTCTTTTCTGAGTATATGCTCATGTCAAGGTAAGTCAAGTACTGAAGGTGAACAGAATTTCTTGAATCCTTAGCCATTTCCTTTTTAATGTGCATCTGATTAAGATGTTCTTATGGTTTGGATTCATCTTAATAAATTAATATAGTTTATATTTAGATGTTAACCTGTGATTCTGAATGACCGCGGGATGATGACATGATAAATAATTTTAAGTTACCAGAGTAGGAACTGCAAAAATTTTTTAAGTTTCTATGAGCACTTGATACTATATTGTAGGTGATGCTCATCTAGGCTTTTTTGTATTGATGGAGCAGTCAGGACACAACCTATTTTATGCTGGGTTTTGAATCCCATTCTGAAAATACTTCTTACAAAATAAATCAGTGGGCTATTAAATTTTTATGTGAGAGGAAAATTATGCTTTTCGCCAACCTGGACTGTAAACCTGGCTGAGCATTAGTCCATTTTCAATATTCAGGAGTTACCGTACACGAAAGCAATGTAGATAAGCCTCTCAACTGACAAGCTATTTATTATCAGATTATTAGTTTCATTTTATATGGGTATGTTCCTACCGACCAATGACAGTCTGATGCAAAGAACTTCATGCAGTATGGAACCTTGAAACGGGAGCGGCATTGTTGTAGCATGCAATGATATTTAGATACTAAAAAGGATGGAAAGAAACAAAGGACTATTAGAAGCCAATTTTGCTTAACCAAAATTATGATCGCGTTACTTTTGTTGGAAGCCATTTCTTTTCAACAATTACATCTGCATTATATAAAAGTATTGCTGGGGTTCTGAGTTGCTTATCCAATGTGTTAACTGATTTCCAGGTATAGGGCCCAGAGTATCTGATCTCCATACTTAAAATTACAGACTGATCCAATTGTTTTTCGTGCGTATGAAATTATATATGGCAAAAAGAAGTATATTTCAAGAGGATGGGAAAGTTGTTGATGCGCAATGCACTTACTTCTATGCAGAACGGCCATATAATTTCTGCTTCTGTCCTTTAATAATAAATTGCAGTCCATCGTACCCAGAAACATATTGCATAAAGGAATGACACTGTAAATGCATCCAATTGTTACCTGGGAAGCTTTAAAGATAAGTTTTTATAGTTTGGAGAATTCAGACGATCATTCTTTGTCCCTTTAATTTTTATTTTTGAAAGATGACTGTATAAGATCTGACTTTTACTTGTGTAATCCTTTCCCCCAGTGTTTTATTATTGTTGGAATGGAGGGTATGCTTGTAAACTGCAGCCAGCTCTTGTATCTGCAAATGAATGTGATTGATTGCTTTTTGAAAGACCCTCAAGACTAACTGCAACTTTTACTGCACATGCAAGAGAAAATTACAACAGAGTGGAATGAGAAGGATATCAAAGGTGTTGCTTACAAAGATGTGCTTGTCTTGTAGCACTAATATGAAAGGGAGCCAACTGGAATTGGATGAATCTTGGCATCAAGTAGCTGTGCTTTTAAGTGTTTTTGTTTGTTCCTATGATAAATGCGGTTCATCAAAAGCTTTTGATACCCACGGCTTGTATCAAGGTATGTGCTTTGTCTGACACCTCCTTTCTTAACCAGTTTCTCAACTTAAACTTCGGCCATCTCTTCATCTGGTTCTTTCTCCATCTCCTTCCATTTCGCTATGATGGCGATCCTTATTGGAAAGATTCTTCGATGAACGTTCGTTTGTTATAAGGAGATTGAGATTCTTTAAGCGGAACTCTTGGCCTTTCTATCGGTTACAGCTATCCATCCATCGTTCGAGTCAATGTGGAGACTCAAAGAATTAAGGTTGTTTGGATTTGATCGCACTCGATTGGCTGAGTTTGGCCAAGTTATTATCGGAATGTCAATTGGTCTATAATGGAGATCTCTTTATTTGGTGATTAGCTGCCAACCATGGACTATATGGCCAATCCTCACGAACAAGAGGAGCTCTGGGGAAATATTTATGTCATTCACCTCCTTGGATTAAAGAGCTTCAAGCTGTACTATTTTTCCAAAAGATTTAGTATGTTCATAATCTAGAGCTCTATGTCCTATCTGTCCACAAGCAAAATAGAATATAAGAATATTTTCGTACTCCATATGGGCTCTATCTACCATGATTGAAACACAAGCATAGTGGCGAAGCTTGCCCCCCTCAGTCCATTCATCCAATTCTAAAGGTCTTTCAACCCCTACATCAAACTCCAAGATTTTCTCTTTCATCCATAATTTCACCAGTAATTCTTGAATTTGCATCCAAATTGTTGCATAACTAATTGGATTCTTTAGGCACTCTAAAGGTAGGCTGCCAAGATTCAGAGATAAAATCTAATTACTAATGATCCATGGACCCTTTGTTGATCACACCTTTCAAACTCTTCCTCCCTAGAAAAGCAAAAGATAAAAGTGTCAAGTCCCCACCGTAATAAGTGCTCTCGCAAGTTGGCATCACTTTTTCCGTGATAAAGTGAGGTACTCCAAATTTAGTCTTCTACTGACTAATGCATACTATTGAAATGGCTTTGCAACTTCTCTATTCAATCAGAGGAGACCTGATGAATGCTAGGTTTGGCTTAGCACTTCTACTCTAAGCAATTGACGTTCGGAATGGTATTGCAATGGTTGATCGTTCTCACCAAGGAGATACCCCTCCTCTTTCTTTAGTAGATGGATGAAGAGGTGGCTCAAGATATTGTCGATAATTCTCTAGATGGGCTCCCAAATCTATCCTTCATATTTAGAATGAATTTAGTCATGATTAAGAAAAACAGAACCTGCATTGTTGTTTGATAATGTTTATTTTATGTAGTGGTGAGGGACAATGAACAGTCTTTATAGAAGGAAAGAATAATAATAGCAAATCTTATACAGAACCTGCATTGTTGTTTGATAATGTTTATTTTATGTAGTGGTGAGGGACAATGAACAGTCTTTATAGAAGGAAAGAATAATAATAGCAAATCATGGGTAAGAGCAAATGTTTATGAAAGAATAATAATAGCAAATCATAAATAAAAGCAAATGTTTAGGGCACGGAAGGAAAGAAAATTAATAATTTTAGTTGTCAATAAAAATTTATGAATAATCAGGTAAAATCTAACCCTAGATTTCATTTTATTTGAAGGTTTCATCCTTCCAGCCTGACCATCACCCACCCCATTCTTTCATTCAAAACTCAAAATATCATAATAATTTCAGAACCTTTACCTATCTATACTTGATGCGTCCAAACACTGACATATTTGGGTTTTTAAACGGAGACCATGGTGACTAATCTTAACCAGTTCAAGGTAATACAAGTACTTTATCTCTTGTTCCCACAAGCAGAGACGAAATATCCTTGCATGGGATCAATATCATTTTGTTTTGGTTTGGTTTTTCTTTTCTTTTTTTTCAAAAAGATAAATTTAGATTTTGAAACATACACTGTAGCATGTAAATATAAGCGCATTGTAATATGTTAGCATAAATATTGCAAATGGAATGTTTGTGGTGTCCATGCTGAGGCCAGTCTAGTATCAGAGAAAAAATGACTAAAAATTTATGGAAAAAAATAATTTAGATGGATGGTAGACCAGACACTAAGTTTACAAGTGGTAGTTAAATTATAATTTTCATTAGCTTTGTAAGAGTAGGACCATTAATGGATTAGTCCAGCCCAAAAATTGTATCATAATGTGAACTGCTTGTGATGCAAATGAAAGCCTAAACTATATGTGAGTTCTGAGTAGATGTTGAATCGGGTTTAAAACTCCTGTAGATTCTGGAATACGGGCACTTGGGCGCTTGCAGTCCAAGCATGAGTTGGCCCACTAAAAACATTATGTCTAAATTATCACATCCACAAAATAATTAATTCTAGCTCTGTCAATAATTAAATAAATTCATAATAAAACTTATCAAAAAACAAAGCACAAAAATACTAATTTTTTTTTGGCTTCCCTCTGTCATTCAACTTTATAATAGCTAAATAAGATAGAACCAACAAGAAGTGCAAGTTAATGATAAGAGGAAAAAATTTTCAACCATATTATTAATCTAATATTCAAATTGTTAGTTTCTTTCTCTACTATAATAATTTTAGAAACTTTTTTTTTTTTTTTTTTTTTTTTGTCTTCCAACCATTTTTTCTTTATTTTAACTTTCAACAAATATTAAATACATAATGAAAATACATAATGAATGAAAGATATGGCAAAACAAAATAAGGCAAATAAAAAGAAAATTGTAACATCAATTTAACATTTTAATCTACTTCCTAATCGAAGCAGTGGATGCATAAAATGCACTATTTCTTCCAATATCTTTAAAAAAATAATAAACTGTATTGGATCAGATATTTCCTAAAACTAATGCATTTTCGATTCTTAATTCAAGCAATGGATGCACAAAATTCATTCATCTATTTTTTCAAATGTACAAAGAAACAATGAAGCTTACCAAACCAAATATTTCCTAAAATATAATGCTTTCTCACACTAAATACATCATAGCTAATCAACAAAATTTTTCAAAAACTCATCTGTTTCTTCCAACATCTCAAAAATAATGAAATATACTAAATTATATATTTCCTGAAAAATAATACATACTCATTATCTGATCTTATCAATAAAAAATAATGTATATAATAGGAAAATGTTGCACTAAATACTTTATAACTTTAACATTGATCAAAAATCATGTTTGTTACATGAGTTAAAAAGAAATTTAAAATGATTTTTATATTGCATTCTCATTATTTGATACCAATCAATAAAAAAATCAATGTAAAGAAAAAAGGCCATACTAAGTATATTATAACTAATCATCAAAATTGTTTCCAAAACCATACTTGTTGCATGAGTTAAAAAGAAATTTGAAATGGTCATTAACTTTAAAATAAAAAAATCTAGTTAATTTTTGCATGGAACTTGGTGCTCTGATATCAATGAAAGATTTTTGTAAAACAAAATTATATGAAGAGATGTCGTGAGGTATAAGATCTCTTGCAATATATTTAGTCTGAAGATAGATACTTAGGAAGAGTTTTGATTATATTATAATCATCTAAAAGAGTCCTTCCATTTTTAGAGTACTTCCAATGTTTGGATGCCGCATCGAAGAGAAAAGAATGCATTGACCAATCTCAAATAGATGGGAGGAAAAATATGACTCTTCATAGTGTCTTTCCATCCCATCTATGGCCACATCAGCCAACAATCACTTGGCCAGGGTGCTCCACCTCCTTGCTTGGGTTTCACTTTGATGGTACCATCAATTTGAAAGCATCACTATTGGATGGCAGAAGTCAATGCTAGTCTCCAATTTCCCAGAGATTTTTGTTGCATCCAGTATGGTGTATCCATGCTAAACATAAGCATTTAGGATCTTGCCAAGATTAGATCACCTCATCTATTTGCTTCATTTTTATTGCAAGATTGCATTCTTAAAAAGTTATATCTACTAAAGAAAGTTCAAGAGTTTAATGATTCTGATTGTGGCTTCAGCATGACATAAATTTCTTTCTCATGAAGTATGCAAGATTAATGGACACTAGCAAATCTTATAAAGATTAAATGCAAATTTATTGCCCTAGACTCAAGGTAGATTTAGAATGCAATAATCCGCTACATACCTTATGGCATGCAAGGCATCTATCACAACATATAAACATTTAGTTCAAGTAATAAAAATTGAATTACTATTCACTAGATCAATCTAATGTTAACAAAATATTAATAATCACATACTTTAATAATGTTACTGAAATTGACAAATATTTATAGATTATCAACATGATCAAAAACTAAAATTAATGAGATAACAAAAGAGTTTGGGAGATGATTGCTTGCTTCTACTCATATCGTCATTTTATTTCTTTGTGCTTAAAATAAAAATAATAATAATAAAAATTTATGAGCTTTCGCTCAGTAAATAATACTAAGCATAAATTACTGGATCAAGTAAACAAAGATTTATAAGACTTTTATAAAACAATGCATATCATTAATTAAAAACTGATAACTTACAGTTCATAACTTCACACGTCATTGATATACTAATACTTATAAATTTTAAAGTATTTTAAATTGGCTTTCTATATTATTCCATGTAATATAATCATGTCATTATTTCAAATTTTTGTGTCATCAGGTTTCAAATACTCTACGATCGTAGACTGCGGTCACATTTTTCCTATGGCTGAGCTAAGATACTACACTTAACACTATAGATGAGGATTTCTCATTTATCTTTGTAGTAAGGCTAAAACACCATATTTAACCCTATGGGTAAGGTTTTCTCCTTCCATATATTTTTTATGAAAGTAAGTTCTGATATCAGTCATTAGTCATTACATAGTGGACTAAGAGTTACATGTTTTCAGTCATATTTTATCATCAATAATTTATATTTATTAATATTTACTTATTCATATGATCATATAAATTTTATTTTTTTCTTTCAACAAAATTCTCGTAATAACAGTAATTCTTAACAATCATAATCTATTCACTTGATCTAATATTTGTAATAAATAGCAATGCAAAAATAACTGTATAATAGTAGGTATTAAAATATTAATTGCACATAAGAAAATAAAACAGTAATATTTAACAAGTAATTTATAAATTCTTGAATAGATATTTATAATTAAGCAATTTACGAAATTCTTCTAATTTATAATTAGCCTACTTACTTGATCTAGATTTGTAATAAACATGCTATGGAGCATTTAAATCTTTAATAATATTTTAAAAATAATCGTAAAATCTTATTATTTCAAAATAACTGATTATATGAAAGTTTGGCAGTTATTTCAATTCAAATAATCATTCATCAATTATAAAATAAATTTTTGGCAATCATGCAACATTATAAAAATCTTAATTTATGAACAGGTTACTTACCAAAGTTTGAAATCCTTCGAGCAATCATGAACAATTTATAAAATACTCTAACTTATGATTAGGTTACTTACCTACTTCAAATAAAATTGAAGAAAACAAATAAAATTGATAGAAACTGATCTTGATGCTTTAGGGCTCCATTAACCTTTTTGATCCTTTAATATTCACATTTTTCATCCTTATGAACTATTGATTTGATATCTAATGACTTCTATTGAGCCTTATTTATAGTGAAATTTTTTAAAGTAAATAGATTTCCTACTTTTCATAGGATACTAATATCTTAAAACTAATAAATTTTTTAGTTTTTGTATGATATTAGTTTTTTAAGAAAATTAAAGAGATAAATATCTATTAAATATTTAAAAATAGATTTTTGACTTCAAACTAACTTATCTAACATAATTTTAAAATATAAAAATTTAGATAAAAATACTAAAAATCATCCTTGATTACCACCAATGGCATTTTAGTAATCTATTAGAAATTCATCGGTACTGATATACATTCATACAATTGCTTCTAACTTTCTCAATTAATTTCTAATTTTAGTGATTCAAAATGCATTACGAAGCTAACTCAATATTTAACGCTAGGAATATAGATTCAATCAAAAATTTTAATATTATCTTCTTATAATTTTTTTAACTTAATTCAGTCAAAATACGTCTTAATCTAAAGTGGCTAGCTTAAAAGTGACTCGATCTCATAGTCAAGTTTTAAGATAAAGAACCAATAAACATGTAATCAAGATTCTTACTTTGAGAAAATAAAGAAAATAATGGATGCAATTAACTCCAACTAATTTATAATTAAGGCTTTGTTATTATTGTTATTATGCAGCACTAATCCTTTTTTAACTCGTGATGTTTACTGCTTGGGATGTTACAACTGAATTTAAGCATATGAAAAGGATTACCAGCTTCTCCATAGGCAATGTCAGCAGGAGAAACCATACTCTCAATAGCTGCGGTAGCAACGAGGACTGCAAGGCCTAATTGTCATGAGACTCTAGAGGCCCAGATCTTTGTATCGATACTAACATCCAAAGCCTTTTTTTTTTTTTTTTTTTTTGTGGTAATCACGTCTTCACTCAATTATCCATTCTACGGTTCTCCACGGTAAGGTGAACCAACACCAGCAGAAACAAGCAGCCACTCCAAAATTTCCCAACCAAGGAAACCAGAAGCCCGCAAGGAAGCCAACCACCGAACCACCCCTTTGCTTAGTCATGCCAACACCTACGAACTCCACCAACTCCATCCACTATAAGTACTAAACCATCATAGTCTGTTCTCCTCATCCCAACAAACTTGAGCCCTTGAACTCCTCTCTTTCAGCAGCTTACCAAGACCTTGGGAGTTGCCAAATCACCATGGCTTCAAACACTGTCCTCTTCTCCTTGTCCCTCCTCATTGCACTCCTGTTCCTTGGCAACTGCCAAGCTGCTCGCCATCTATTGGAAACTCCTGAGGTGGAGTCGACCATCCCAACACTCCCTAAGCTGGAACTCCCACCACTGCCCTTCGTTCCAACTCTACCAAAGCCGGAGGTGCCGACCGTGCCAAAGGTGGAGCTGCCTCCTTTGCCGGAAATCCCAAAGGTGGAGCTGCCTCCTAAGCCTTCCATCCCAGGCATCCCAAAGGTAGAACTGCCTCCAATACCTCCCTTCCCGAAGGTCGAATTGCCTCCGAAGCCCACCATCCCTGAATTCCCTTCCATCCCCAGCACTACGCATTCTGCACCCCATGCAACCACTAGCCCATGATGGCATCATCCTTAATCATCAGCATATGAGTAAGGTCACGAAAATACTACTCTGAATTTCAAAGGAGTTGGTGCTTGGGACTTGGGAGTGATCTATATCCTTCTATCATCTTATTTTCTTTTTATTTCCCTCATATGGGATCATATGTTTTTATTGTCACTTGGTATTGCGTTGTGAACAGGTTGATGTTTTTATACTTTATTTAAATATAGTGTTCTATAATGTGTTCTGGAGTATCTTATACGAATAAAATTTCCAAAATTTTTATGAAGCTCCGTTGCCTGCATTTGAACTTGCTCTTGGTGCTGTCCAATACCATTTCATCGGAAATCTAAGTCATGTTTGGCTGTGCAAGGGATGAAACAAAAGTTAACATGATTCTACGCAGAATGCACATCAATGATCGACACCGGAAGCAATTCCAACGCGTGGCCACACATGCAGTGCCCAACAAATTCGCTACTCGCTCACCATGAAATTTAATAATCTGAATTGAAGTTTGAACTTTGGCATATATTGTATCAGGTTTAAAATGTTCCTGCGCTCTTGTATGTGTGGACATAGCTATATATATATATATATAAGAGAGAGAGAGAGGGATGAATATAGCTACACTCGCATATAATCAAATTTAGATCTTATTCTCTTTCCGCTTTTAGATTTACATAAATCAAAGGTGAGTGAAAAAATTCATAACAAAAATAAACAGGTTGGCTATATTTGAATGCAGCTACTAAGTTCAAAATTTAATCACCTTCCCATCTTTAGATACACAAGGATTTCAAAGCCACTCTATTTTTTTTATTTTTTTAATCTTTAAAATTTATAATTTAAGATTCATAAATTATATGAATATAAAAATAAGAAAGGTTATCAAATTTTGACTTGACTATATTCGAACATAGTTAAATCCAATCATCTTTTTTTATTTTTGAAACCATACAAATCTCGAAGCCACTCTATCTTTTTTTTATTATTATTATTATTTTTTATCTTTAAAATTCGTAACCATATAAACCGAAGGATTAATACAAGTAGAGCATAAATAGAAAATTTTATTTTATATATGAATTGTTAAAACATTTGTCATTAGAACATTGATTTAGCATATTGGCAAATATATTTTTTTATAATACATAGACATTTTTAGACCTTATAAATCAATTAATGAAACAAATTCTCAATCCGCAAACCTCTTCTTCGAAATTTTGGAAATGTGGATACATAATTCCTGTCAACCAGAGTAAAATATATTGCTCATCTTACCCACCACGAACCAAAGTCACTTGTTCCAACCACCAACGAATTTATCAACTGCAACTATTGGCACTCCCATCCTGTTTTTGTACCTTGCTGGCAGAGTACATCCAATACAGTGCAGACAAGCAGTACTCTAATCCATGATTGCAACAGAGGGTTCAATCATTAATAAAATATTCCAAGACCTTTTATCAGAACTAAAAAATGGCCAGTGCCAAGGCCTATCCTCTCAACAAAAGGCACAAACTACCCCTTAAAATAACAGCAAAATGCATAGATAAATGTAGAAAACCACAATTGGGATAAATGTTCTGTGTGAGATATAATTTACTACTTGGTACGAGTGACTAAGGCATCATGCTAATACATTAGGACAAACTTTATTATTTTTTACTATTATTAATACTTTGATCAATTAAAAGAATTTTTCATTTTTTTCATCCAAAACTTTATTATGAATGTCTTTTCATTATTTCCCACTATTACTTTTAAAATATAGGAAAATGAAATAGAGAATTCCATGATGAAAAATTCAAGGAAGCAGGCTTCCACATATCATTGATTGAGAAGAAGATTTACGGATGATAGCATTTACCAAGGGAGACAATCAAAATAAAATTTTAGTGTCATTCCATGGATCCATCCCTCGGTTGAGCACATGATGTGGCTGCAAATCCTCTGGGAGATTAATCTCCAATCAGATGAGATACGCCATCGCCATTACCAGCCCACCAGTGGTGAAACAAATAAGCACCTTGAAAGCATGAACTTAAGGTATACGTAAACCCCAAGGATGACGCCATAGTCTTCACTGGTAAAATCCTCTGGGTAAACTGTTATCATGGCGATCGATGAAGTGCTATCACTCATCTTCATGATCTGAAGTCAGACTGGTGCATGAGTTCCTTATTGAATGAGGAAGTGCTAGACTCATTTTCATGACCTTTGGTGAGTTCAGTGGTGGTCAAGGATGAGAACAAAGACATGCCAGGTTCGATTTCATGACTTAAGGCACTGCTAGACTGGCTCCTTCTATTATCCTCTTGTATGAATTTCTTACACCAAACTGCAACTGCAGAGAAAAACAGAAAGAAAACCAAGGAAATAAACATGCCCATAAATTCAATGCCCACAAATTCAACAACGGCAAGCTCTGCCAGAGTATAGCTGAAACGCTCTTTAACATTAGGATGGCAAAGTGAAGATGGTACCATGGTTAGCAGCATTACAAGGAGACCAAAGTTGACAGTGACGAAAATGAAAGACACGAAAATCTTAACAGGATCAGGTTCCACATATTTAGGAAAGTTTTTGAAGTAACCTAAGATGGTACCTATCATTCCTTTGAAAGCAACGCTGGTAACTGATGCAGAGAAATCAAAAAATTTCTTCAGACAATCTTTGTCATCAATATCAAACTCGTCAGCCTGATTTGTCTTAATTTCTTGGTAGAAGACAATCAATTACTGGAAGCAGATAATGAACGGAGCATAACTTCTATTCAGAAGGATCAGAGTTAACATAAAAACAATGTTATTGACATAGGCAAACAATGTGACATCTGTTGATGCGTTCAAATGGTAGCGAGCAAGAGACGAGCTGCGTAAGTACGATATCAGCTAAAAAGTTGACAAACATGAGGCTATGACAGACTACTTTATGATCCGTTATAGCTTCGTGTTCGTCAACTTCTTAGTTAATATCATACTTATTTCTTACTCGCTACCATTTGAGCACACCAACGGATGTCATATTATTACCTATGTCAATAACATTGTTTCTATGTTAACTTCAGCGAGCCTTCTGATCCTCTTGGATAGAAATTATGCACCGTTAATTATCTGCTTTCAATGATAGTGTCCGTCGTGATTGTTTTCTATCAAGAAATTAAGAAGACGGATCAGGCTCATGAGTTTACTGATGATACCGATGATGAAGATTATTAACTTGAAGCTGGAATACTTTGCAAGTCCTTTCAACCTAAGCACGTTGCCAAATTGTCATTCACCTCGTATGCTATCGTATGCTATCCTGGTCATAAGAGGGAGAGAAACAATGATAATCAAATCAGCATATAAAAAAGGCAAAGCTGCTATGCCTCTTAGAAAGAGGCTCTGATGCATATTTTACATCATTTCCCAAAACCACATAACCACATAGCAGAAATTAAAGAATTAGAAGAATAGAACCTTAAAAGTAACAACTGAAATATATATATATATATATATATATATATATCACATTAATACAAATCATCTCAATTTGATGTAACTGGAGCTGAAATGGAAGACCAATAAATAAAGAAGAAAATGATCACAAAATCGTAACAAGCAAATTGACATCGTAACATCAAAGACATATCAATTATAATGAAGAGAATTTGGAATCAGACTGACCTGCAAATTGTTTAGCAAAGGCAGCTCTGACTTCTCTTGCATCATTTTTCAAACACCAAAATCTCAAAACTTAAAAAGAAAATATTTATCTCAAAACTTAAAAAGAAAATATTTATTTATTTAATACTGACTAAAAATACATGTAAAGCACATTATGCTTTTAAGCTTTAACAATTTAAACATGAGCAAGCTGACAGATCTTAAGCTTGTCAAACAACTTGTCAAATTGACAGGCCCTGATATTTGTAGTCTTTAACTAGTTGAACTTGCTTTAGTACATAAATCATGAATCAGTTGACCACTATACAAAGAACTTTGATAGCATCCAAGAAAAAAGAAAACACAGCAACCTAAAACATGAGAACACACAATTGACCGCCTCTTTAAAAAGGAAAGTGCTATCACAAAAATAGCATGCAATAAAGTGCTAACGCATCATAAACAAACAAAATTTAAGAACAAAATACCATGAAAAATCATGACCAGCGATGCCAATTTAGTGCCCTTCAAATAATGTTTCAAGCATTTAGCCAAAATACTTCTAAGTGAACCACAAGCTTTCAAATAAAACTTCAAACTATGAGATCAAATTTGCCCAAATGACACATCCTTATCCAATAACAAATTGTACCACTCAAATATGATCCTAAAAACTAAAGGATAATAAATATAAGCTTGAATACTTCAGGATTAAATGAACCACAAGCTTTCAAATAAAACTTCAAACTATGAGATCAAATTTGCCCAAATGACACATCCTTATCCAATAACAAATTGTACCACTTACATAGGATAATAAATATATGCCCTAAGAAAATCATTGTCTTAAAAATTAAAACTGCTATCGTGCCAATAGAACTGCCAAAATAGAAGGAAAAAAAAAAGAGTTTAATAGGCAAGCAAATACCTACATTTCATTTTCTTCACAGATCTTCGTCTATTTATATAAACAACAAATCCAAACAACAAATCCAGCCTCTTCTCATAGGACTAAAGCAAGAAATCCATACAATCTCCTAAGCTCTTCATCTGTTAACTGTTATATAAACAACAAAGCAAGAAATCCATACAATCTCCTAAGCTCTTCATCTGTTAACTGTTATATAAACAACAAATCCAGCCTTTCTCATAGGACTAAAGCAACCAAGCCGCTCCGTTCAGAAATCCATACAATCTTCAAAACATGAAGAAAAGAAACAATCTATCTCACCGAACATCAAAAAAATCCATACGAAAACTCCAATAATAATAAAAAAAACGTTTAGAGCGACAAATAGCCATATCGAATCAAAGGGAAAACAAACAAAATACTCATTGGAATTTGCACTGAAGATGTTGAAACCGAATTCGAACAATTGAGCGGGTTTTAAGAAAAATACCAATCTTTGATGAAGTAGAGGGATCAAGAGAGAAGAAATCAAAAAGGATCACCTTGGCTCTCATCACTTCGTTAAGCTCTTCTTTTTTGTCCGTTCCAGCGGCTTCTTCTCGGGGAAGGAATAGGACGGGGCCGTGCTCTCAAAGCTCTTCCCTTTCTCCGTTCCAGCGGCTTCTTATCGGCTCCTTCTCGGTTCGGAAAAACCGAGAGCCAAACCCTAGATACTTTCGCCACGAGAAAAAGAACGGTGTTGATTTGGTCTGTACTGTTTTAAAGTGATGGAACATGAACGTGAATTGGGCTGGATGAACTCACCGACCGAAAGCCCCAGTCGGCCGTGATGAGGGCGGGCTCGATTGAGTTCGGGCCTTCACGTTCGAATTCCAAGATCGACACAATTCAAGCCCAATTCAAACTTAATTTTAGAGGCCTTTTAAAATTCTCCTAGTGAAATCACAATGCAGCCCAAGTTATACTCTGATTGAGTTACGTGTAATTGAATTATGCTAGTGCTGTTGGAAGATTACTGCTATGAAACACCATTTGATAGAACTATTTATATTGTCAAAAGCTGTTATTATAAATTATTTTAATTTATAAATTATTATAATCATATTATAAAAATATTATATTATTATACTATAATTATCATAATATAATAATGATAATAATATAGTACTATTATTAATAGCCACATTATAATATATTATTAGAAAGCATAATATCATTATTTTAATAATATGATAATATATGATTATGATATGCCATTATAGTAATATTACAAAATTATAGCATAATGTCATTTAATAATATTATATTAGTAAACTATATTATAATATAATCTTTTTTACACAAAATAATTATATTGTAATTATAATAATATTTTCATGTTATATTTTGTTATATTCTGTTATAATATAATTATTATATAATACTATAATAATAATATTTAAGTATCATAAAGTATGATATTATATTATATTATATCACCATAATCATATTATAATATTATTATGTTATAATATTAAATATAACCGTTCTTTTATTTGAAATTATAAGTAGACTCCATGCAAATCAACTTGTGACCAATTTCATTGAAAGCTTATGCGTATTCTTTAGGTTTCACTTATATCTCCAAACAACTCAACATGCAGTACAACTTAAGTCAAAAATCTTCAAACAACTTTTTAAAGTAAGTTGAACACTAATCCACTTGATCAGTTGTTAATCATAAATTAATAAATATTTAATTGATCTAGATAATGAAATGTTAAACTAATTAAACCATCAACTCAATGATTCGATAATATATATATGTTTGTGTATGTATATTTATATATGCAATAAATATATCTGTGCCTTATCAAACTGAGTTTGATTAGACTCGTAGATTTTTGGCTTGATTTAAAATTAATTTTAGTTATTTTGCTTGTTTAAGTTTGTTTTATTGGTTTTAAATTAAACTTGATTTGAGCTTTCTTAACACGCCTAACCTTGTTCTATATGTTGGAATAAAAGTATGACACTACTTCAAGCAACCTAATTCTTAGATAATACATAAACATATATACACATAAATAACTCGTATCTTATCGAGTAGAGTTTGATTGAGCTAATAAACTTTTGGCTTGGTTTGAAATTTATTTTAGTTATTTTGCTAGTTTAAGCTCTTTTTTTTTCTTCTTTGTAAGCTAAATTTAATTTGAGCTTTTCTTGACACCCCTACCCATGTTTAATATATTAGAACAAAAATAAGACACTACTCGAAATAGCCTAATTTTTAGATAGCACCCACACATACACACACATATATTATTCATGTCTTACCCAATAGAGTTTGATTGGGCTAGCAAATTTTTGGCCTGATTTGAAATCAATTTCAGTTATTTTGTTAGTTTAACTTATTTTATTTGGCTATAAATTAAGGTTGATTTTAGCTTTTCTTGACACCCCTAGCCTCACTCAATATGTTGGAACAAAAGCAATACACTACTTGGCACAACCTAATTCTTAAATAACATATATCTATACTTCTTTGTCCTTCTATCATTTAAGTCTTTTTCTCCATTAGTTATATTTAAATTAACCAGCTATCATTTTTATTTGCTAATTATTCTTGGAAGATCCACATATTTATCATGACCTTGTTTCACTCCTATTGAAGTTCAAAAATAGTTTCAGACTCTAATGATTGAAAATGCCTGAGACTCTACCAACCAAAGAGGAAACTTGCAAAAAAATTTAAGTTATTCTATGGAAAGAGAACCTCTGATACTCTAATTAGTAAAAGAATTAAAGAATAGGAATATGAGAAAGCCTAGAGAAAGGTTATCTTCTATTATTTGTGCATATTCTCTATACTATCTATTTATAGAAGAGTTAAGCCCTCTTAGGGTTTAGAAAATCCCAGATGAATCCTTCATGATTTAAAAATCTTTTGAGTAGAATTATATATGGGTATTCAAGGTTTATCCCTATCCTTAGTTAGAATAGAGTCAACCTTCTAGGAAAACATTGCCCTTGCCATGTGACCCAATGATTAAGTGCCCCCTATAATTATATGCCCCTACTTTCATATCTGAAGTATAATCCTAATTCAAACTAGTTAGGTTGGTCATGTGCAACTTTATATTCTAAACTCTTTCTCTTATCAAAGCTAAAGTTGATTCTGTACTTTGCACGTTGAAGGAAATTAGTGATGAACTCAAAGTGTATGATGTCATCCTACCAACCTTATTAGATTTTTTGTTAACTTCTAAGCATGTGAAATTAAATCCTTGAAGTCATTATTCAAGTCAAATTTTTGAGATTGATTCTTATTTCCCTAAGTTGAATAAATAACTTTATAACCAAGTATTTGTGGTTGGATTTGAATGATGGAAGTGATTAAAACTATTCTTTGAAAAACTTATAAGCATCGAATGTTGGTTCCAATAGCTTTTCAGAGGTCAACACTTATCACTAGATCGCAAGTCCCTCCCTTAGTTTTTAACCTTAGGATAGATCTACTATATAAATAATTATTTGAAACTTTTCAAATTTATCTATAATAGGATCTTATTATTAAATAGGTTCAAGAATCTATTATTAATTACTCTTTTTAGATAGAAGACCTTCAATTATATTTTATGTAAGTGCTAAAATTAAATGTATAATTTTGTGCAATTTTAATCTAGTTATCATGCTTTAAATAATGTAAAAGCATCTAATATATGGTTTGCAACATGAACTCGATAACTTTTAATCTTTCATAAGGATAATTTCTAATACCATAAAGTACAATTTTGTAATTAAAGAATGACATCTTTCATATAAAAAAAATTTAGAGATGATTTGAATTAAGTATATTCTAAAATTCAAAAAATAATTTAGCTTTCATTGGAGTTGCACACACATATAGCCAAGTTCAGGGACTGATCACCTTCATAGATCCACATAGATTTTAGATTTACTCCATCTTTTTTACTTCTTTCATCTTTAAGAACTATGGGGATTTAACCGAAGGTAATCATATCTTAGCTTGGCTACATTCAAATGTAGCCAACTTCATGATTCAGTCATCTTTTTCATCCTTGAATTCACTTGGATTTTGAAGCCACCCTATCTTTTTCATTTTTTTCATCTTCAGTATTCGTGAACTGTATGGATCCAAGGATAAGAGAGGTAATCGGATTTAGATTTGGCTACATTCAATGTAATCAAATATACCTCCTTCTCTCTCTTTCTCTCTCTCTCTATATATAAAGAGGGAGGGAGGGAGGGGTCTTAGTCTAATACAAGTAGGGCATAAATAGAGAATTTTATTATATATATGGATTGTCAGAACACTTGTCATTAGAACTTTGATTTAGCATATTGGCAAATAATTTTTTTTGTAATACATAGACAATTTTAGACCTTATAAATCAATTAATGAAACAAATTCTCAATCTGCAATCCTCTTCTTAGAAATTTTGGAAATGTGGATATATAATTCCCTCAACCAGATTAGGGTAAAATATATTGCTCATCTTACACTCAAAGGTATAGCATGGTAAATCTTAAATTTGCCCGTCTTGCCTGCCACCCAGATATCTGTATCGTGTCATCCGGTTCTTCAAATGTGCTCAAAGATACGGTGTTAAATCTATTACCCCAAATGGAAGGAATAACAGAACAGTCAGCTAATCTTAGTTGGAAACACTCCGCATCAAATTACTGTTAATCACTACTTCATTCCCCTAGGACTCGTGGCGGTAGCTGAAGCATAAAATGCATCACTCTAGATACGCTGTTGTTTCTGTTACCCAACATGAAAGGAATAACTGAGTACTTAATCCATTCTGAGTTGGAAACCTTCAACCAGATACTCTACAGGCAGAGCTAATGCCAACAACCATGACAACAATGCCGTTGATAGAAAGGCAATGCAGTGGTTCTGTGTAAAAATACTAAAGAAAACCATAAAAGGAATTTTGATAGCCACAAGTATATGGATGATTACTCGACTTCATAAGTGAATTTCTTGTAGACATCTCTAACTTGTATGGCATCTCGAACAACTCTCAAGAGAGACTTCTGCCGGGGAAACAGGTCTGCATAGAAGAGCCTTGGATATGGCATTGGTAACACCTAGCAGACACATTCAAAGGAAGAAGACATGCAACACAACCAGTTGAAATCTCATGTACTATAGAAGATAGTGTTATTTTTAGGGTTACAGTAGCACTATACAAGAAGTATAAGTTTTACACGACAGGCTGTTTGATTACTAAGCAACTGCTGTTGTCTGTGTATCACCAGCTGGGACCTGAACCACAAGTCCACAAAAACACTCTGTACTAAAGGATTGAATTTTGACCTACACTTCACGATCAGTCAAGTGAGGTCATTCTCATCTAGAGGTTCTTCTTCCTTGGTCTCTTCTCTCTTCAGATCCTTCAAATCTCCAGTTGGCAAATTCCTTGCAAGCCTGATTATCTGCAAGTAATGAAACAGAATTCATTATGGCTAAATACCAGAATTCAAACAATAGGAAATTACATATCAACTCTGATGTGGATAACATGGATCATCTGGCTAAATGAAATGACTCATATTTCAAGTAAATGCAGAATACAATGAAATGGGATGAGGTGAATTAGGCAAACAAACAACTGTTAACCAAAGTAACTCAAAGCATTAAACAAAGATCATGTGATCATCTAAGTTCAGACTTGCATACTTGGTCCTCCCTTCCCCCTTCTAAGCTCCGATAACCGAAATATCCAGCTCTGCTCCCAGGAAAGAAGCCCTATTCACTGGTTTCAATAGAGTAATAGAGCAACCACTGATCATTCTGACAATAGTTTTAAATCCAGGCAGGATGTCCAATAGAATGCAGGAACGGATGGCCGTCCCCAGTTCTGGAAAGGATCATCCTGTCATCATATCAGCATCACAACTGACACGCCTTAAGACAACCCTCATTCTAAGTGTCGAAATGGAGTAGGACAGCGGTGTGAACCAAATCACAAAAAAACCAGAAGAACCCCGTCCCATATGATTTAAAACCTTAATTCTGACCCAGGCATAACTAATCAATCAACTTGGAAGCTAAAAGGATATGCCATGACAAATTCAATCAAGCTCTTCTGAGAATCTTTCTATGACGATTGATTTGATAATATTTAGTCAAGAACATCTTGGAAAGGTTAGAAGCCATGTGAAGGATTATCACATTCACTCAATTTGTCAATCATTTGGCTGAAATTTCACCCACAGTCAGCCTTCACTCACTCACGTCCCTCACAGTGAGGTAGGTTGAGGGGCATATGGGTCCTCTACTAACTTCTCATTGCCCACTGTCCGAAGCATCTAATCCGCTTCTTCACTTATTTAATGAGTAGGTCATCACACTGCTCTTCTATGCATGGTGTTGTACAGATATGCTGGCAATGGCTTTATTTATATTAATCAAAAAGAAGATGAGGGAGAAAAAACAGAATTTTTGCATGATCTCCTATACAAATACCTAATTAAAACCAACTAAAATATGAGCCTGATAGCTAGAAGAGAGAGTGGCAGAGAAGAGTGGCAAGAACGTCCTATGTGCAGGAAAAATAATTCCTCTCCATACCCTCGTTATTTTAGCATCTCATATTAACCTCGTGACATTTCTACCATTTCAAGTTTAAACCTTGCAATTGTAGTCAGAGTTTTATCATGAACATCCACAAGGATTCCCTAGTCTTATAGATGTCATTTACATCTATGTAACTTTTAAGTATCTGCACTTTGTTAATCTGCCTCTGGATAAGATATTCACCAAAAAGGAGACTGCCATACAAAGATAGCTTTCAGTAGTATAAACATGCCTTGGAAATACATGCTGGGGACAAGGCAGTTGATCAAATTAATAGTCACCAATGTGATGAAAACTGAAGGTGACCTGTACAAAAATAATATGAGTGATTGACTTGGTGGAGTTTTCTAGATTTTGCTCAAAAAGAAAATGGTAAAAGCAATTCTGCAAATTCTTTATCCTCCTTTCTTTTATTTCTTTTCCATTTTTAGAAGGCTAGGAAGCACAAGACATAGTTGTATAGTTCAATGTAGGAAGCCACATAACCTCAAAGCATCACTCTGCATGCCTTCTCTAGCAATGCTTGCAGCTATTGCAGATTTTTCTCTTGGATAGTTGTAAAACACATACTACAATCTGCCTAGCATGGACCTAGCCACATATATTCCATGGCTTTCTACCTCTAGAAGTCTTCTGTAACATGGATATAGTGCATGTGTCTCCACATGCCAATATGGCCCTACCTTCCAAAATGTTTCATCCATATTGAAGAGCCTCATTGTCAAAGGAGCACAGGTACCGCAAGGAGAAACAACCAAGGTTGACCTTAAATCGAGCTTGGTAAGTCATGGAGTCCTCAATCTATCTATGTCAATGAAAAACTGTAACAGGCATTTACATCATCCTCATCCCATAACAAAATGATCCTCTTTCATAAATAGAATACACCCATTAATTTGCATCCATATTAAACTAACCAGTAACTCTCATAGATAGAGTTCTATCATCAAAGAACATATTATTCTGCTCTACATATTCCTGGAGGTGGCTTTTGGAGATAAATTAGTGCCATAACCCTTAACTACTGACAGCACAACCATACCAAAATCTGTATATGTCAATTCATGAAGATTCAAGAAGATAACTAAGATCCAAGAGAAGCCCAAAATGTTCAAAATATCAAGCTTCTTCAAATGTAGAAGATTATCATCATTTGCCTACCTTACACATTATGCAAGAATGGTGGGACAAGGATTCCAAACCAAGATATCCATTTTTGTGGAATGAAAAGTATATATAAAAAAAAAAAAATCCAATGAGTGCAAGAATCCCATCATCGCAAGGGGGTTGAAAACCCTATAGCACCGGATAGAGAAAGCCCAACTAAGGAAAGGTTTATGGGGATGGGACTTTACATGCATTTCTCATTAATATTTGTAAGTCAAAATACTTTGTTAAGAGCTCAGAGACAAATAAACACACTTTCCAATTCTTTCCTTTTTAGATAAATGATCCATGCTACTCTATTACCATCACCCTCATTGTCCTCCATTCTTTTCATCCAAAAGAGTGGATAACATCCAAAGGCTTGGAAATCTCAAGCTAATCTTCATACCAAGCTAAAAAACATTCCAAACGTGATCATCTCTCATGCATGTGTTCCTCAATTTTATTTGCATCTCCAGACCTTTCTTGAATTATCTAAACGTGGTTGGCCTTGCATTTTGTTTGCATCTCCATATTCAAAGAGGTGCCTGTGTCTGTTGCCCAGCAGACACCATTCTTTGAGATCCCCAATATTGAAAGTGCATAAAGACATGGTCAAGCTTCATCTTCACATTATCCAAATCTCTTTATATATATATAATGGAGACTCAGCTTGTGCTGAGTTCTCCATTCGCCACATGGATGGCTGTATTAATGATGGGGCAAGTTAACTGGGAGTGAATAGTAAAATATCTTGGAGAGCTGCAATGCAAAGAGGATACTTCACTAATGATGGTTTCTCACAATTTTGGCATCTCTATTGGGAATTCATTGTTGTTTAATCCAATCTATCTGTTTTGGTGTTTTTAATTGATCAACAATTTTTCTTTTTGATTTTTAATTGACAGGGTTGTACAGTGCAATTTGATTGATTTTTTTTTTTTTTTATTTGGGCCGTATTTACATATCCTATTTATTTTATTCAGGTTGCTTATTACCAATATAATAATATTATAATATAATCAATATTATAATATAATGTTTTATTATTATTTAATAATCATATTATAATATATTATAAAAAATTATGTTAATAATATCTAATAACATAACATTGTGATATTATGATATATTATTACAAAATTGTGACATAATGTAATATAGCATGATAATATTTTAAGATAGTATATTATATTATTATAATTATAGTATATTGTTACCATGATATAATATCAAATAATGATTGTTCTCAGAGTTCAAACTTATTAATTTCAAGAAAAATAGCTTCTGATATTCTCAAGTAGAGCATTTAACAACTTTTGCATTGTCTTGAAAGCACTTTTAAAATTTTTACTAAGCATCCTAGAAAAGCACCATTCTCCCTCCAAAAGCAACTTTCTCCCTCTAAAAGCACTTTTAGTTATCCAAAAGATCTGCCAAACAGACCCAATAACGTCTAATGACAAGAAAATGTTAGAAAATGACTAAGAAAACCTACCACATGATCAAGATTTGAAATGGTGCTCGACTTAGCAACACCTTTGATTTCTTCAATGTCACCTTCCTCATAAGCAGACAAGAGTTTGCTTGCACAACGGTTCTGATCACTATTAAGAAATGCTTCAATTCTGAAAAAAAGATGTCTCAGTTAAGTCTCAGTTTCAATGATGCAAAAACTTATAAAAACAACAATCCAAGAATGGTAAAATAAAATAGAAAAAGAAACAAAAATGATAAAAGCAATTTAAGTTAGAAACTCACTGAGAACAATCATTGTAGCACTTCTGAGCTTGCTGGAAATCATGTGCATAAAGGTAAACTATGATAGCACTCAAATAAGCCTACACAAAGGCAATCAATTAAAATCATCAAAAACTAAGATCAGTGTACAAAATGGGCAAACACAATGATTATATAAAACAATTCCAACATCCAGATATTAGTAATCATGATTTAATTTATAGAAACTTTTAAACCAACCAGGACAACATAAAATATGGTTAATCATTATTCCAGCAAACCACCTAAAAGACTTTGTGATCGGTAATTATTCCACACACCTACTTGAAGAGATTGACTATATCTCATCCCTAATTCTATAAAATATATCATGCAGTTTAAGGTACTACATACATTAATGACGACATTGGGACCATGATTTAGATGGATCGTTGATCATCAAACATATGGAAAAAGGAAAATCAAAAAACAAAAAACAAAAACGAGCATGAAGTTGAAAGGTGAAAACATGAGACAAATAAATGAAGAGAGAGGAAATGGTGCACAAGCTATAGTTGGGTAATTGGAAGGTAGAAAGGTTAAGGCAGTTGCATGCAGGATATAAGACCAATTGGTGGCAAACTTTTCAATGATAAGGCTATGAATGATTGCTTACCATGAGAAGAAGAATAAGGCGGTTGCATGTAGGATAACAGATCATTTTCCTCTCTTCTTAAAGTGCTTGGATAATATTGCATGTGATCTATCAAGATTATGCTTTGATACTTTCAAAGTTTCACGGAAGTAGAAATAGATAAATAAAAAGGCAACCTAATTACTACATCATTTCAGCTAGAATACTAGATGCTGTATTTTGGTAAAAAGAATAATAATAAAATATGTTAAGCATTGGACACTAGATTGTGATTTGAGCTGTTAAGTAGATAAAACAGCCACTAAAAACTAAATGGACGCTGAGAACTTAAGCAGTATTGCTTAAGGGGCCAGGCACTACAGCAGCGAAAGGAGAAGAAGATGGAGGAACAAGTACTCTGTTTCATATCGCATGGCAAGGACTAAGTCCCCTCTTTGGAAGAAGAAAGGGACCGGTCCCCTGTTTACCATCACATAGCAGCAACTGCTGCCAGGAACAAGAAGAACAAGGGAGAGGACTGCCAGCAGAGAACAAGAAATACAGAAGAAGATAAAGAAGAAAAAGATGAGGAGCAGTAGAACCAGAAGCAACATCGGCAGAAAAGGAGAAGAAAAAGTGCAGAAGCACTGGCAGCAGTAGTAGCACCAGGAGCAGGGTAGCAGAAGAGGAGGACAAGAAAAAGAAGAGAGAGGAAAAGAAGAAGACAAGGAGCAGGAGTAGGCAGGCCAGCAGCAAGGAAGCAGAGAAGTAGTACAAGAAGAAGGAGAAGAGAGATGAAAAAAAGAGAACAAGCAGGAGGAGAAGCACCAACAGCACTTGCACCGGCAGCAAGATAGCAGAAGAGAAGTGGGAAGGACTTACTAGAGAATGAAGAAGCCAATTAGAGCCCAAGATCCGCTGGAGGACATATTTTCCTCTCAATCAGGCCTTCAGATCCCTAATCTACCCTCCCTTTGCATCCTTCCCTTTTGGCAGGTCATCATGATCAAGTGGCTGAGATTCAAAAATGATGAGGCATGCCTTTTTCTACCCTTGGGCTTGCTCAATGCACCAAAAAGGCTTGGGCTAGGTGAGGTGCTTGCATTGGATTTTTTTACAGGTGCACCCAGGCATGCCTACATGCCTTTGACAACATCTTACACGTGGTATACCAATCTAAATAGACTTAAGCATCTTACACGTAATTCTATATTTGTTTGGGTCTTTTTCTGAATCTAGGCATGTAATATATAACATCTATTAAAACCCTCAGTTATGTTGCAAATCATTAATAAAACAAGATAACACCTTTTATACATTTCTCAATTTTGAACTATTGGCATCATATTTAGATTTCACATGAAAAAACATGCTAAAAAATGGAAATATTTCTATCATGATTTTTGTTCCATATTTTTTTCTCTGCATTTACATTCTAATCTGCAACTAATTATTTTTATTGCGTTCACATGCATGAGAGCATGCACTATTGATTCCAAGTATAATTACTCAGAAAAATCATCATATGAAAGAAATCTAGCATTGCAGCATTGACTATCAAGAACAAAGGCATTGGTGCCTCAAGCACAAGGATAAATACCATAGGTATAGAAACATGCACAATCAGCATGGTAAAATATTTATGATATAGATGGTTTAATTCAGTGAATCTATAAGATTAGGTTGCTTTCTGAGCCATTGTCATTTGCTCTGAAGTTTCTTACTGGTTACCACTTTACATGAGAAACTGGCAAATGATTTGTAATTACAAATTATTGACAAATAAAATGCAATTCATTACTTAGAATATAAGGAATTTCTTTAGCAGATATATCATTACTTAGAATAATAGTTGGTCCAAAGTAAATGCTTATAACTGCATATGTGCAGATGAATGTAGTTAACAATGGAAGCTATATTGTGTAGGGAGAACCTTGCACTGACTGTAGATAGCATTGCACTTATCAGCCGTTACACCCCATCTTAAAAGAAACGTTGCGGCATCTGTATACCTGCAAAGAATGATAGAGAGCAAAGTACAATAATTTTTCAATATTTTAACATACTATTTCAGATATTAGCCTTTATAGATAAATATTTATTTTGACACCTGTGCACCTTGGCTAGAGTGTAGTATGCCTCTTTTAATTTCTTTGTAGGATATGACCATAGGGCCACCGCTAAACAGAAAAGGAACCCAGTTTGACGCATATGGAAGATCAAATATCACTCTACTAAACTCAGTCTTGAAAAACAAAGTCTTCATTGTGCTTCCATCCAAAATATCACATTCATACATCAATGTACCTTCTTACCATTTTTTTTGCATAAAAAACCAGTGTATCTTTATTTGCAATAATCATAAGACAGAGGTGCTAATATGTTCCATGCTTTTGATTTTGTGGATTTAGATAATGACCTCAGTGGTTTAAAATTAAGCAATTTCTATATTCAAAATTGATACAGTACAAAATATTTATTTCAGTATGTGGCTACCAAGAACCTTTAATGCAGTTTCTAGGCACAAGTCCAATCAAGGGGTGAAGCTAGTAAAGTGCATTTTTCAGCTGCAAGAGTTTTTGATCGTCCACTGCCTTAAAATTGATGGACTGATTCCAAAATGATATTTTCACATTTTCTAGTGTTTCCTTTATAGAATAGAGGAGTAGAAGACGTATGTGTGCAGCCTAAAAGATTTTAAGCAGCTGCATCTATCCAATTCAGTGCAACAGTGCAAATTTCATGTCTATATCAAGCATTACTATGCAAGAGTTATTTTCTGCTTCTAAAGTTGTATGAATAACTTTTCAGATAAAAAATAACAAAAAGCAATTAATTGCATCCTAGAAGATGCAAACTTGAACTTGATATTGAAATATTTCAACATAGGCACCACTAATTGGATGCCTGTATTTACCAAAGATGGCATGCTCATGAATAACTTGAGCTTAAATTGAAGTCAAATGACCTGCTTGGAATGTAATATTTTGATCAAAAGTGACAGGCCTAGCAACAAAATTTGATAAGTATTCCCCAAGTATTCTCAAATTTATCATCAAAAGAAAATGCTGAGATCATAACTTTATAATAAATAAATCCCCTTGCTATAAATTTCTAGTGGCTTTACAAATAACAGATAGTTTTAAGCAACTACAGCACAAGTTATACTATGGTTTTAGCATCAGATTATGCCAAATTCAAATTAATGGAACAAGTGCTAATTCTTAAAATTGAGAAGAAAATTTTCCTCTAAGAGTTATAGTGCCCTCCAGTATGCTATGGATTTAATTAGATTAGTAGTTTTCTTATAAATTCACTTGTTTATTTTATGTAATCAGTGAATTTTATGAAGTAGTGCAAGATCTTTTACATGTATTTATCTTTTCAAGCTAATGAAGTTCTGTTTGCAGGTTGCATGATCTTCCAGGGAAAAAAGACACGGATATTATTTGAAGTGAATACTCTGATAGAAACCCGGTCGAGTCACGTGAGGGAAGGACACGAACCCAGGTCACTTGTACCTACCACCTATGAATTTACCAACTGCAATTGTTGGCACTCTCATCCTGCGTTTGTACCTTGCTGGTAGAGTACATCCAATACAGTGCAGACAAGCAGTACTCTAATCCATGATTGCAACAGAGGGTTCAATCATTAATAAAATGTTCCAAGACCTTTTATCAGAACTAAAAAATGGCCAGCTGTTATATACATAATATAACCTAAAATAGAAATCTTATTGAACCACAAAAAAAAAGGTATCCAAGTGCCCCCCACCCTGTTCCCCGCATGTGCGAAGAGGCTATTTCAGTGTTTCAAGCCAGTGACACCTAGGCCACAATGGAGAAACTTCACCATGGTGCCAAGGCCTATCCTCTCAACAAAAGGCACAAACTACCCCCTTAAAATAACAGCAAAATGCATAAATAGATGTAGAAAACCACAATTGGGATAAATGTACTGTGTGAGATATAATTTACCAGTTGGTACCAGTGACTAGGGCATCATTCTAATACATTAGGACAAACTTATGAAGGAAACATTTTCTCCAAGCACACAACATTCAGGTAAAACTTTTGTCAAGAAAGCTGCTAAATTCATGTAATTCAGCATGATGTTAATATGTAAATACTCTTACCTTTCAAGTTTAACATGAACACTGGTCGCAGCACGATACAAGTCAAAAGCCATTTGCTCCTTTCCATCCTCTTCTAAAATTACACAAGCATCAGTATACAACCGAACAGCTTCATCAGAGTCCACTTCTTCCAAAGCACTGAATATACAATGACATAAATGAAAATTCAATCCCTTTGGCAATAAAGAAATGCCAGAATGCTTGTTCTACCTAGCAGCCTTTGCAAGAGCATCAGAAGCAGGCTGTGATCTTCCACACTCATTATATAATTCAGATGCCCTTCTGTAATGGTCAGAAACTTCATTCCAGCGACCAAGTTCCTTTGCAAGAGCACCAGCAGACTCCATATGCTTGGCAGCATCCCAAGGCCTATCAAGATTGTAAAGGGTACAGTTGCCCTCTCTTGCAGAACATACAAATGGCAAATATGCATAATGAAAGGTGAAGGAAGATATGATGCAATCATAGCAAAGAAGGATATGATGAAATCATTTCTTGTCCTTTGGAAGCCTTCTCAAATGCTTCTTTTGCTTTCTCATTGTCTTTCCTGAACCTGTAGCCAACAGCTTGAACAGAAATAAAAGAATTTATACGTAAGAGACAAAAGCATAGATTGTGTATGGAAGAAAAGAAACATATATTAGTCACCAACCAGCTTGCTCATACAACGAGGTAGCAGTCTTCCAGTCTGCACTCCATCTGGTAAAACTGAGTTTTGTTCTATAAAAGGACAAAATAAGAATATAGTGAGAAAAACATTAACATCTCAGACCACCTTCTATGATAGGAATTTCTCTTTTTTATTCAGCTGAGTAGATGCTGATAAACAAACATCTGCTCTTTTAACTGAGAAAAATATTAACCACCTGAAATTTTAGCAGCTTCCTCCATCATATTCTAATCAATCCACACCACAAGCATTATAATATTTCAATCTTCGGGTATATGTATAGATAAAAGAATAATAATAGCATCAAGATATCGAAACCTCCTGTAAAAAGGTATCCAAAAAACCTGAATTGTTTCTCCTTACCTGAAACCTGAAAATGTCCAAGTATCCAACAGATTTTTATCTTAAAACTATGTCTCCTTACCTGAAACCTGAAAATGTCCGAGTATCCAACAGATTTTTATCTTAAAACCATGTCTGACTTGAGATTTTATTTTTTTTCAACTCATGAGTCCAAATCTGAAAAGTACATATACCCAACACATGCTATTTACAGACTCAAAGAAGGCCCAACCTTGCAATAAAATAGCAGTGAAAAATCATAAGATTGCAAATCATTAACACACCCCTGCATTAGACGGAGGTTGATGTGCCATCATAAAACGATTACAATGCAAACCATCCGAGCCACAGATTAACAGTTGGCCTCCATGCTCTTTAAACAGGCCCAAAGAAAACCCGGCACTAAAACAGTCGTGTGATATCATAAAATTTCACATCGTAAACACACACATGCATTAATTGGATGCTAGTTGTTCTATCTTAGCATGGTTAACTGCTAATTTCTATAGCATCCATGTGATGATTACGATGCCAACCATCCGAGCGATCCCTACAGAAGAATGTATTCAAGTACTTCTATTGCAAGGTATAAATTGAATCTGACCTCAATCTTTATCGATCAAAGGGTAAAGTCATCAAAGAGATGGTCGAAATCCAAAAGGCAACAAATTCACCGTTTCCCCAATTGACCCACATCTCACTCAATCTCAAATGCTTCAAGAAACGATCTATATGGGGCATTAGAAAAACTAGGGCTTTGCAAGGGTTTTGCTCAGATTATAAGCCCATTTCCACCTTTTAAGTTCGAACTTAAGCGAGAGTTTGGTTTTAACATAGCAGCAATCAACTCAGCCAAGAAAACCTTTTGGGTATCAGACATTCTTTAGTCTCATCCAATGAACGGAAGTTGCTCGAATGGTGCAGAATTATTTAGAATTCATACTTTGATCGATGGAAAATTCAAAATAATCTTCTGAGCGAAAAGAATCAAAATAAACTGACATATGAATCGTCAAGAAAAAACTAAAAAAACAGCGGAAGAATATGAGAGAAATGATAGAAAAACGAGGTGAAAAATTACAATTTATCGGCTTTGATCATAAGCTTATCGGGATCGGAATTCGCCATGATCGCAACCTCGTCGTCCCCTCTTTCCTTCTATTCCCCTCCCCTCAGAGCTATTAATTTGTCGGTTGGACCAAATGAGTCCATTATAACTTGACGACCTAAGCGTGCCCCGGCTTTAATATTAGCCTATTTTTCCAGCCTTGGCTTCGGCGACAATGATGATTGATTAAATATAAATTCCAAATTTAACTTAGCTCAATTTGTATATCTTACTGATCTAATTTGATTGAATAAAAAATTAATTCGATTCAAACTAAACTCAATAAAATTTGATCCATAAATTTAAATTATATAAATTTAATTTACTTCATTTTAATTATCATTACAGTTTCATTTAACGAACTCTCATTTTAACTAATCTTTATTCTCATCTTAACAATTACATGCCCTCTCATCTATTTTTATTTAATTATATTTAAATATTTAAATTTTATTATTTCTTTTAATATACTTTTATTTATAATACCTTCAAGTACGTTCATTATATTTTATAAATCAAAACTTGTAAGCTTAAAAATGTTTAATTATTTGATATAATCAAATGCTTTCCAAAAAAATTTAAGTTTAAGTTATACTCATGATGAACTTATTTAATTTTTTTTCTTTGGTGATTCTATATTAACTATCAATTATTAGATTTTAATTATAAAATAATAATTGAATATTTAACTTAAATACAAATTCGATCCGATTTAATCTTGATCTGAACTTAAAAATTTCATATTGCATGGAGATTATAGTGAGCCTGATTCAATCCAAATGATTCATTTGGTTAAAAATTTTTTTAAAATATATTTAATTTGAATTTAAAATCATAATTTAAATATAAAATTGGATCAAATCAAGGTCTCTAACCTAGTCCCATCTATGCGCTGTCCTGTTATGATTGGGCATTAATGTTCCCCTGTCCATGGTTTGTGCCAGCTCAACATTCATTTCTCAAGGATAAAGCAAGGAGTTTTAACGAATGACAACCATTTATCAAGTATTTGTTTGGCTGGCATTATTCTTTGTCATTTAGACAAAAGGGAGGTCTAACTCCAGCTGAAACCAAGCTGGATATAAAAAATTGTCAGAACTATAAAAAAAAAAGTCTCAAGTAAGAAGACGTGCCACAATGCTTCAGCTATAAAACTCTTATAAAGAACAGCCCCTAGGGTAGCAAAGATCGACACGATGCAGGTCAAGTCAAGCTCAGTATGATCCCTCGGTGTAGTTGTGCCGGCTGGAGACGTAAAAAATATTAAAAAACAGTTATTTCGATTTAGATGATGCGATCACTTTTATTCATCAATTTTCGCATACTCAAATGCTATCAACTTTCGCATAAATCGATTCAAATATTATTTTTTCTACTTATTAACTTTTGCACACTCAAAGGTTCATCAATTTTCATTAATAACATCTTCAACTTGCATACTGGCTCCATAACCTGTTGATAAGCTGAAATCATATAGTTTTAAAAACTCAAATCAAAATTAATTGGCAGTCGATGAATTTATATTATAATTTAATTTTTTTTATTTGATATAAAATTATTTTTGAAATAGTATAAAACTACTGATAGCTGATTACGGATGCGGTCCATTTTACAACTCTAATCGCCTTCAACACAAGTTGGATTGGCCTCAACAAATGCACGGCTGCTAACCTTGCCACGGGCAGCGGATGAGTTATTTAGAGCAATGGCACCGTGATGAGAGGGAAACCAGCGTAGCTCCTCACCATAAATCCTTCACATATATTATCATGGACAGACAAGTAAAAGTTGACCTTAAAGAATTATAGTTGGGTGTCACCCATTTATTTGACAGAGTTCTGTGAGGGAAGCCAGCAAGCATGGTGCCCCAGTTCATGATCAGTTGCCTACGAGAATTCAACCAACATATCAGTGAAACGTTGAGGAAGCAACTCCATATCCTATCCACCATTATTTTGAAGCAAGCCAGATACCTTCGGATGCTAGTTGGAGAGATTGATGTGGACGAAACATAAGTATTTACGGTTCACCATTGAATCTGGGGGAACATAATTTCCACTCCAATGCTCATGTGGTGCCTCAGCATGCTACACACCAAGGCTAATCTTTCTAAATCTTGTTCTTAGACGTACATATAGACGAATGGTAGCCCAATCTTATAATCAAAATTCATGCATAGATGCTATATTAGATTGACAAACAAAACTCAATAAATAGAACTCATGTAACATCCTCAAGTGCTTGCAAGCAATCTAACCCTCGGTCTGACTACAATATATCACAGCTAGATTCTGTTCAAGAGTGCTTCTTATCTATGCATTTGTGTGCCAATTTAATATTTTACCTTTGTTAAGTACTATAACCATTAAACTAGCTTCTCAACAAGGCATTTCTGGGAGCCAATGTCCGGGGCCATGACAAGCCAGCCTGCTGTCTAGATAAAACCTCCCATGGTAGCTTAATTATTTTCAAGAATACCTAAAAATGCCCATGTTTCATTTTTGGGTTTACATATAGCCTCTCAAGGAATCACTTGCACCATATGCTTGCTAGGTTGATGCCAGTTAAGGGAGAGAAATATGGCCAAAAGGCTTGCCCTTTAATCAATTCCTAATTTTACAAAAACTGTACTAAAGAAAAAATCGTTACATAATTATTTATGAACTGATGGTGTCCTAAGAATCTTCATCAATGGAAGGAGGCAGGGAATGTAACGTTTGAAAGAAATGAATGCGAGAAGAAGAAGAAAAGCTTCCATTTCCAGAGGAAACCCACTGATGAACTGCTAGGCCTTTGGTGGTAATCCGAGTGCCTTGCCTTCCACTAAAATGCCAGGATATCGACCCATACTATGAACTCTCCTGATGCCCGTTGGGTTAAAAACTCTGTCGGGTTGAAGAAAAGGACCATGGGGTTTGTCAATATTAATTCTCTTGCCTGATTACTTGCAGTGGTTCAGCCATACTAGCTTTTGTTTGAAACTAAGAAAACTGCCCATTCTTCACTTCTATCTATAGGAATATGGTGAGCACCTCAGAACATGGAATAAATAAGACCAAAGGTTGATTGAAAGAAAGAGGTCAGGACACCTTCCACAGGGACTGCAAAGGGGAGGAGTTCTTAACACAGCTTGGAATCCACCGAATCCCCTCTTCTAAACAAAAATCTTACTTTATAGCCATCACAGCTTATTTCAACGAGTGGAGTGCCTCCTAAACTAGAATTGTATATATCCTCTCTCATGCGGCAATCTTGTATGAAACTACCTTGCTTCTCCAAAATGAATTTATGCGTGACCTTCTTCGCACTTAGGACCATCATATTTGCCACCAATTTGCATGTCACCTTGCATAAGGTGATAGATTGGAACTTACAAGGTCCATAATTAGGATTATTAAGGCTACATTTGATTTTTAGAAATATTTTTTATTTTCTATTTTTTGATCTCTAAAAATATGTTTAATAAATAAATTATTTCTTATTTCTTATTTTCATTACAAATAATATCTTTTAAAAAGATAAGTAAAATAATCAAAGGGAATACTGTTAACCTCTATGTTTTCAAATTCTCTATTTTATTATTATTATTATTTTTATTTTTATTTTTTTTTTTTTTGCTATGTTCGGTATTGATGTCACTTTATTTTTTAAAAAAAATTTAGAAATAAAATTTATTTTTTTTTACATTTCTGACAATAGAAATATGATTGGTTATCATTGGTACTTGTTATTTTTTTTATAATTTTGATAATAAAAATATGTTTGATAACTAATATTATTTTTCATAATTTTATTCAAGCCAATTATAACCCATGCATCCTATAAATATAATACTATATTTAGTATAATAAGATACAATATTATGATATTTTATAATAATATATAACATTATAATAATGAGTATTTTGTTTGTTTTCTGTTTGATTTGTATCCTTGTTTCTATGGTATGATGATTTGTTGTTCTAAACGTTTTATTTATTCTTGAAGTTTTTGTATGGATTTGTCGATGTTCAGTGAGATAGATTGTTTCTTTTTTCATGGAGATTGTATGGATTTCTAATATAGAGGCTTGGTTGCTTTAGTCCTCTGAAAAGAGGCTGGATTTGTTGTTTATATAAATAGTTAACAGACGAAGATTTGTAAAGAAAATGAATGTAAGTATTTGCTTGGCTATTAATGATTGCTATATCATAATTGACTCTTTCTTTCTATTTTGGCAGTTCTATTGGCACGATAGCAGTTTTAATTTTTAAGACAATGATTTTCTTAGGGCATATATTTATTATCCTTTAGTTTTTAGGGATCAAATGTAAGCAGAACAATTTGTTATTGGATAGGGATGTGTCATTAGGGTAAATTTTATCTTATAGTTTGAAGTTTTATTTGAAAGCTTATGGTTCACTCAGTCATTTAATCACGAAGTGTTTTGGCTAAATACTTGAAACGTTGTTCGAAGGGTACTAAATTGGCATCATTTTTCATGGAATTTTGTTCTTAAATTTTGTTTATGATGCGCTAGCACTTTATTGTATGCTATTTTTGTAATAGCACTTTCCTTTTCAAAGAGGTAGTCAATTGTGTATTCTCATATTTTGGTGTGTTTTTTTGGATATATTTTTTTCTTTAATATGTTTGCTATCTAATGTGTCTGTTATCAAAGTTTTTTGTATGGTGGGAGTATGTACTAAAGCAGGTTTAACTAGTTAAAGACTACAAATATCAGGGCCTGTCAATTTGACAAGTTGTTTGACAAGCTTAAGATCTGTCAGCTTGCTCATGTTTAAATTGTTAAAGCTCAGAAGCATTTAAAGAAATAAGTAATGTGTTTTACATGTAATTTTAGTCAGTATTAAATAAATAAATATTTGCTTTTTAAGTTTTGAGATTTTAGTGTTTAGAAAATGATGCAAGAAAAGTCAAAGCTTGTTTTTGAGAAGCAGTGGCGCGTTGCTCTGCGAACAATTTATACATCAGTCCGATACCAAACGCCTATTGCTTGCGTTATGATTTTGTGACCATTTTCTTTTTTATTTATTGGTCGTGCTTATCCCACTTCAGCTCCAATCACATCAAATTGAGATGATTTATATATATATATATATATTTCAATTGTTACTTTAAAAGTTATATTTTTCTAATTTCTGCCAAGGTATAGTAGGTTTGCTTTGCCTTTACTAAAAATGTTATATGCTGATATATCACCGCTCCTTCTCTTCTCGTAATCATAATATGTTTTTTGATTCTTCAAGAGGTGATCATAATAGAAATAAGATAAAAGATAATCTAACGGTTTATACAGTACTCCAAATTCAAATTAATAATGATTCTTATAATGATCATAATATACTACATTATCCATCAAAACTTGATCCAATATGCCAGTAGGCTCTACTTAATGATTTGTCGTAGCCACATATTCATTAATTTGTTAGTTGATATCGTACCAACGCAGCTTATCTTTAGCTCACTGTGCATCAACAAAACCATCTTTCTACTTTCCGTGATAGTGATTATCATTATTTTCTTCTACAAACAAATTAAAATAGGTCAAACTTTACTGCATATTATACACTGAATATTTGTTAATAAAACCATGATATTTCATTTGTCAATGACTTATAAGTTATTGTCTTTTATTTACATATGTATATCACATGATGTAAATAGGTGCATCATGCTTTTTGTGTTATAATTAGATCAATAATTTAACATATATTGACTTAGAAAGATAGTCTGAATGAATTTAAGATTAAGATCAAACAAAAAAAATCTCCAAAATTTAAGTTGTTTAAAAATTAATTTTAGTAGAAGTTTTATGTATTGTGTGCATAATGGGTAACTATTTCCAACCTCAATTCATACCATTTGTGTTTTTGATGAGATATGCTTTTCATTTTTTTTTTTCATAAAATATTAATCTACTCTTCTTTAATTACTCTGCTTACCTCTCCTTGCTTATTGAAATGTTGTTCATCTAATATATTTGATTTCCCCCCAATATCTCATTAATGCGACATAGATTTTGTAGTATTTTTAATGTTTAAAGATTTAGGGCAAGGGCCATTGTTGCCTCTCAACTTCTTTTATAATTATAATCTAAATAAGCTTGTCACCTCCTAATTATTAATAAAGTTTTATTTTTTATAGTTCCATCACTAATTATATTTTTTTGCCTGTTTTTGTCTATTTTGTGTTTTGTCTTGGTTATAGCTTCCTTTTTCTTAATTGGCATGTAGTTGGCTAGCTTTTATCTTTATAATGTAGGTGGTAGCTAGCAGAATGCCGCACAAATAAGATTGAGCAAAAGGTTACTGATAACAAAATAAACATGACTTGAATGCAAATTGAATCCTTGAATCATACATATGACATGTCTAGTCTCTTTTTTTTTTTAAGAAAGAACAATTAAAATGTTGACACTCATAACATTGGTATCGCCAATTTATGGTTGTCACCCTGCAAGCTTATTTTCAGCCTTAAGGCAATGATGTATTCTAGTTGGGCCTTTACTTTTGGTCATATGATGGAAATAGATTTAAGAAATGTCAAAAATCAAAGGCATTCTTGCTTAAAGTTTCAAAGACAAAATCTTATACCATATCACTAAATAAGAAACATAGAAAAGGAGAAGACTTCACCAATTCTTCTTATTTGGACATGGGTTGCCTCTTCAGCAAGACTTACTAGAGGTAGTGATGCTTAGGACATATTTGATAGTTTTTCAAAAATCTAGAGAAAAAGAAAAAATAATGATTTTGAAGAGAAAAATAGCTAAAATTATAAAGACCATCAATTCTTACTATTACATTAGGTAACAAGCAGAGAATACAAGAGAAAGAAAGAAATTCTCTAAAATAAAAACCTTTCTTCCCCATCCACATTTTATAGTCTTCTAATTTAAATTTTCAAATTTAAATTTAATGTTTCCTTTCTCTCTATGTGTCTCTCTTCTTGATCCAGGACAACTCTCCTTCCTTGCATAAACTATTAAAAATTTAAAGTTTAAAAATAAAATAAATTGAATTGTAGCAAGAATTTAATCTCTTCTATGGATGCCCGATATCTTCCTTTCTTCCTGAACTCTAAAACATAAACCCTAAACTCTATCTATAAAAATAAAAATAAGTTGAATTATAGCAAGAAATTTATCTAATTGTTACTAAGTCTCAACTCAATTTTTTCATGTCACTATACTGTGCTAGCAAAAATATTTTTTTTATTGAACCTGTCTCTCTCATTTTCATATCAGATATAATCATAGCACATATTTAGATGTTATTAATATAAATTCTTAGCCTGTATATCTCTTAGAACAATTGACTGCTTCACAATGCTAGAGTTCTAACTCTTTTATTTCATGTATGCAGGTAAAATGAGTGTTGAATGGTGTAAGAATGTTGAGATGAGCTTGCATGTGTATGGTTTAATCAGTAGATATCTTATCATGAGACCACCAAGATTTACTTATTCCATTCTTATATTACTTGAAACTTTGCTGCTTATTTAGATTTCTTTGGCAATCTAGCATTTAGTGTGGGAAATGTTAGATAAACTACTATGTATTTTAAGCTCTATCAATTGAATTCATATGGTTTGAAATGCTACACTGAAATATGATATATTTTAAATACTATCAAATTGCATGCATATGAAAGTTTAAGCATATTAAGTAAAACTTAAGTAGGTTTAAAATGCATAGATAGTTAAGTGCAATATTTCAAACCACATGAGTATAATTTAATAGCGTTTAAAATACATAATTGTTAAGTATAATATGTCAAACCATATGTGCTTAATTTGATAGAATTTAAAATATATAATAGTTAAGTGTAACATTTCAAACCACATGGGTGCAATTTGATAACGCTTAAATTATAGAGTTGAACTAATTTCATTCACATTTGATCAAGTGTGCTAGCTCACGCCGGGATTCACCGTTGCTTCAATGTGAAATGTCTGAAAGGTCCTAAAACTTAGATTCAATTTGACCCATTTTGGAAATGTGTGACAGGGTTGGTCTGTGTTGGCTTACTGATACCCTGTTCCTCAGCTTATCAATATGGCTCATTGAACTTACTCAAGCCAAGTGAAAATGTAGTCTATCTGACTGCAACTCTAAATGCTTATTATGAGTTTGAAACTGATCCATTCATTTGATGGATTGGTCTGGTGGGCTTTAAGTTAAATATGATGTCTCTTATGGATTTAGAACTTTATCAAATTCGATGATTGATGAGCTACACCTAATGTTTCATTGAATGGATGCATAGTTTTAACTGCAAGTAGCCCAGGTCAGGTCAAGTTAATGGGACCCAGTTCTATGGAAGATTAGAGGTTGGCACTTGGTTTGAACCAAAGTCTAATGGGACCCAGGTCAGAAGAGATTGATGATGATGATAAGGGACCACAGCTAGATGACTGCTTGGACAAGGTTATTTAACAATATTGAAGCATGCTAGACAAAAATTTTCTAGTAAATGCACCATTTGATGGATGGTCGACCATAATCCTTTTCTTCTCCTAAAAAAGAAAAATAATCAGCTTCATTTTATTCTTTATGACATTTTTGAAACTATTTTATTTAAGATGTCTAAAAATATCAATAACTTTAACATATTTGGATATAATATTTTTTTTTACAAGTTTTATAAAAGATAATTTTATTTGTATAGTAATTAAAATTAAAAATGATATCTAATAGATAATTTTAAATAATTTATAATTTTTATATATTTTTAATATAATCTTTAATTGGATCAGTACTTGAGAAGTTTAGTTGAATTAGTAAGAAAAAATAAGTTATGAATTAATAACTAACAATTTATAATTAATATTGAACAAAGCATAATTTTTCTTTTTTTGGTAAATATCACTAAATTGGAATCATGGTTTATATGGTTTTTAGCAATTTATCATAGATGCAGAGCAAAGTATTATTTTTTAATATTTTTAAAAATACTACAAAATTATATTTAGAAATTCAACAACTTTTTTTATCTAAAAATCATAAAAAGAAAATTTTCAGTTTTACCAATAGGCTAAAATTCTTTCAATATTTTTATCAAATACATGCCTAGATCAAAATAAATACAAAATGCAGAAAAGTAAAGCTTGCAAGTCACAGCAGGATCAAGTCTTTTGTCATTTACCAAGCTTGCATTCAATAGTATTAATTTCTTATAAAAAGTATCTTGCTATTTAGCTAGTCTTGATATCTTTCTTAGCATGAATAATGGTACAAAGAGAGAAGAAAAGCAATGATACATGAGTAGAATAAGTGTGTTCCCTACCAAATAGAGCTAAAAGTAAGCTTAGACAGGCTCAAGACCCGTCAAGACGAGTTAGCTTTGGATCTTGGTTGGACCTGAATTTTTTTAATTTTATATTGGACCTAGGCTTAAAATTGAGGCTCATATTAGTTTCGAGGCTTAGGTAAATGATAAGCCTAACCTGGGCTCAAGCCCGATGGAGTCCATGCATATTTCATGTCTTGATGTCTAGTAGAACCAAGTTTAATAGTTTTTTTTAAAGGAAAGACCTGAACCGATAAATAGAAAGTCTAAAGCCTTCTTAACTCTTCTCTCCCAATTCTATTATATTTCTTTTCTTGGCTACTCTCTTGAAAAAGGGACCAAATAAAGGCACAGGCCTCCTGAGAGCGAGCAATTTTTTCCCCAAACCCTAATCATGCTCTTCCTTCACTGACTTTCTCTATGGCATTCTGTCCCCATTCCTCTTTTTTAGCTAGTGGCAGAGGCGAAAAGAAGAGCCCATCTAAACTGAATGCTGCATACTACTGATGCTACCTAGAGGACACACCACAGTAGAACCCTAGGCATCTCTCTCTACACTCTAGAAGGATACCACATGCCACAAATGTCATCTTCAAGGCATCATCATCTCTATGCATGCGTCTCCAACTTGACACCAACTCCATCTCTCAAATACCAGCTTCAATCTTCATGCTCTATCCTCTCGCATTGCCACTGCAACGAATCGATAGATTTTGCAACTTGAGCTCAAGTTGGCCCAATAATTTTGAGCCAGGCTTGGGTTTGGATTTTAAAAAATTTTCAGGTCCTAGTTCAGCCTGAAACCCGAAAGATAATTTTGGACTGATCTGAGTAGGGGTGTAGTTCGATTTAACTCAATCCACTTTCGGTCTTAATATCAAGTAGGGAAAGAAAAGGATTATCATTGGAGATTTAGGAGGGAAGACTGTATGTGACATCTTTGATCACTAAACTCACTACTATAGTGGCCTCCTCTAAGATTGTGGATTTTGACTCATTATAGTTTCATGATAGACTGGTGGTTAGCACTTTGTTTCAAATGATGAGATTGATTGTGGGCCAACCGCATGGATTGTTGACTACTTATAATGGCCTACTTAACAGAGTTGGAAGTGTTCTAGGCCTGTAAGTCAACTATTTCCACCAGCAAGGACAAAAAGGTTTGTCTTTTTCTTGAGATGGACCAGTGCACCATTTCATGGATGGCGAGTTGATCGCTAAAGAATAGATTTCTTACGGACATCTATCTTTTTCAATATTTTGCATTGAACTTGGCTTCCAACTTTCTGCAATGCTAACCAATCTTGCCTCAATTATTGGCACCCCTTTGCACTTAGCAGAGCTTTCAAGTTTGAACCCCAATGATAAAGTCTACATTATAGTTTTGAAAAATAGAAAAAAATATATCGTACAGACATGAGATAGACTCAGTGGTGGTACTATCATGTCTTTAAAATTTAATCTTAAAATTATAATAAAAGATCCACTTAGTTTTATATTTTGAGAACTTTTTCGTGACCAAATATGCCTGGGCTTATATTATCCATCATATGCATCGCAAATATTAAATATTTGTCAAAAAAATATATATATTATCGGAACCTATTTCATTGAGATCTCATTTTATTAAAAAAGATTAAAAAAAAAAGAAAAGGTTTGATGAGATCACAATCTAACAAAGGCAACCTAGCAAATACCATATGCACTCATGAGAATCATTACATTATCTCCTATGCTTACTAGTAAAAATGTTTTAGAAAAAAATGCTTTATTTAACTCTTTTAACAAAATTAACAACAAATAGAGAGAATGCATAGTAGGATGGTATAAGGATTTTTTTTTTTTTTTTTTTGGGTTTTGTAACGTCCCAAGCCTAGCGGACCGAAACCACGTGGCCCAAAAACTTGAGTGGAAGTTAATGGGTAGCAAGTGAACTTGAGTTATAATGCGACGTCATTGGTGCACGCCACATGCCCACCAACTTCCGCACTCTGATACCATTTTTATGGGACAGCCCTTTCCTCATCATACCCACCAACTTCCGCACTCTGATACCATGCCTATCAATTTCCGCACGGGCAGTCCTTTCCTCATACCCACCAACTTCCGTACTCTGATATCATTTTTATGGGGCAGCCCTTTCCTCATGCCTTCCGCACGGGCAGTCCTTTCCTCATACCCACCAACTTCCATACTCTGATATCATTTTTAACGTCTCAATCCTACCTGCTAGTTCAACTAACTTCATTAGCGGGTCGAAACCATGTGGCCCAAAAATTCAAGTGGAAGTTAATGGGTAGCAAGTGGACTTGAGTTATAAGCGCATCACACATCTCTTTTCCATCCAATATGATACTAAACTTTTAGGGTATAACAGGTTTAACTATGGTGCATTAAGAAAAGTATTCTTGAAGACATATTTCAACAAAGGTTAAAAAGAAACCAATGATACAAAACCACTATACATATAAAATATCTTTGTTTAGGCATATTTTAAGAGCATACTAGATATTTTGATCAAAAAGGATTATCTGGCACTCCATGTAACAAATTAACTATTTGAATAGATCTCGACAAGCTTCCGAAGTAAGATTTACTGTACCCTTGATCAAATATAAATATTTAAAAAAATTATGACTTCTAATTTAAGAAGTATTTGGTGATACAATTAAAGATGAAGTTGATATAGAAGTTAAAGATATAGTTGCTACCCAAATTTAAAAATTTTTAAGATATTTATATTATTTTTGTAATTTGCATCCTTCTGACCAAGCGAGAAATGCTGTCTAAATAAAGCTATCTTCTATTTTATGATTTAAAACTTATACCTTTTCTTCTCTTAACTAAAAGGAGAATCTAACTACAATAAGGAAGATATATTACAGCTGAGCTTCATTTTATCCTTTGAGAGATATTGAAGGTTGGGCCTCAGCTTGATATGCAACAGGCTTTTAAGAGATTCTAGAGGGCACGATGTCAGGGAAACATCAGATATAAGTGCTCCTGTTAGAAGTAGTTCCTGATAAGCAAAAGCAAGCAGCACTCATAAGAAGCATCATTACATGAAAGCTAGTAAACAGTATCTAATTAACAATAGACTTTCTTGAATACTAAAAGTTTTCCAAGTCCTTGATCATGTTCCTTCTTTTCTAATTCATATGGTGAGAAGCAGCAAGCATTAAGTTTACTCCAACAAGGATGGGACTGCAGCAACTGCAAACCTTAAGAAGATTTCAGATTCCCACACAATGCATAAGAAGTCAAACCTGAGCTCACTTTAAAGGAACATAAAAAAGAGCATCAGCCATCATAACCGAGGATGAACCTTGCTGGTTGCTCTACATTTGATAGGTTCAAAACATAGAAACAAACTTTTCACATAATAAAGTAAGGCAGTATGCATAAAATCCTCCACAAACCCTAATAAGGTGGGATCTTCGTGCATTTGATTGTCCCTTTTTTAAGTTATCATAATCCATACTGAAAACAAGGAAGAAAAACAACATAAGCAAATAAAGATATAGATATGACCTCCGAACTCTGTAATGGTGGGAGCCTTGTGTATCATATTGTCCCTTTTTTTTTTTTAACCATTATAGTCCACATTAAAGAAATAAAGTAAGAACAACAACATAAGCAAAACAAAGATGCAGTTGTTCATTTCCTTAAGAAAGCCCAGACTTCAGAAGCTAAGGTAGGAAACATTTACCGAATTAAAAATGAGACAGCTAATATACCGCACACCACATAATAAAAGAAAAATAAATATAGAAGATAAGGAAAAAGACTTCCAACTTGGAACCATGCTGATATTATTTGCTGACAGAAGACTGATTAGCAGCTACCATGATCTTCAAACATAAGGAAATAGGAGACTACTAGCCAATAGGAGACACTAGCTAATCTTTCCACAGCTTCAACAGTGAGGACAGCACCCCATCCATGTCTGGCCGGTCTTCAGCCATGAAACGGGTGCATGATAAGGCCAATTCAAGGACACCCACCATCTTTTCTTCCTCTTTTTCTGTCCTGAGCTCCATGTCATAGTCCATTATCTCTAGAACACTGTCAAGTCCACTGGATAGTGCATTTTCCACAAACTGCTGCAGTGTTAGGGATGCACCTTGCTCTTCGGTCATGTCGGTTGGCCTTCTCTTGGTGAAGAGCTCCATCATAACTATTCCAAAGCTAAACACATCCACCTTTGTCGTTATGTTCTTCATGTATGCAAACTCTTCAAAAATACGAACACATTATTCAGTGCAAGAAGCAAACAGTGATGTAATGTTCTCTTGATGCTAAATGTAAAGTGATGTTGGCAACATAAGGACATAATATTATCGATATTTCTTTAAGAAGTTATAGCTACTTTCTGTGATAAAAATATTTGTTGCACTCAAAATATGTGCTGCATCAATCAAAATTTAATTTATCCTTAATTAAAAAGAGTAAAACTGGTTAGAGATGTATCGATTACTGATTCATGTCATAGAGGGGATCAACAACATTACCTGGTGCCATGTAGCCAATGGTGCCTTGGAACACTGAAGATGTTGATTGCTTGCTTCCATCCAGCAAATGAACACCCAACATGCGGGCTGTGCCAAAATCACTCACATGAGCCTCCCAATCTCGATTCAAGAGAATATTAGATGGCTTGAGATCACAGTGAACAATGGGGAAGTCATAGCCTGAGTGCAAGTAAAGAAGACCATTAGCAACAGATATACAAACTCGCAGCCGCTCATGCAGTGTCCACCTCGATCGATCATGTACTGAATCGTGTATGATGCTATCCAAGTTCCCATTCTCCATGAACTCCAGGACTAGTGCTTTTAGCTTCCCTGTTTCCCCAGCATAACCCACAACTTTAACCAAATTCCTGTGCCTCAGATGGCTCAAGGTAACTAGCTCCCTAAAGAAACATTTTTCAGACTCCACAGGAAACTGCTCTAAATTCAGTTTTTTCACTGCTACAACCTGCCCATCAGTTTCCAGCCTGCCTTTATAGACAGTGCTCAAATTACTACTACCAATCACATTTTCTTCTCTGAAGAAATCAGTAACAATCTCTAGTTCACGTTTGGTGAATTTTTTCAGGCTTGGGATAACCAATGGTTCAAATTTATGTCCAACACCTTCTGGGTTTTGCTTTCTATTGCTTCGTTGGTATCTGAACAGAAACACCAACAGCAACAGCAATAACAAAGAAAGAGATGACAGTGCGACGGTAATTATAAGTGCCTTAAGAGAAATGCCCGGGCCTTTCTTATTGCATGGAGAGAAGAATTTTGAGCCACAAAGAGCAGGGTTTCCTTCCAGACTAGATGGCTTTAGATTCCTAAATATGCCATTGTCTGGTACAGGACCTTGGAACTGATTGAAGGAAAGATTAAGTTGTCTTAAATTTGAAAGATTAGCTAAGCTCTCTGGAATCCTTCCACTGAATTCATTGTGAGAAACATCAAGAGAAACAAGGTGCTTCATCTGTACCATGGTGGTAGGGAGTTCTCCTCTCAACTCATTGTTTGACATATTTAAGCTTGTAAGCAAGTCAAACTCAGGGAAAATGGTGGCAGGTAGCTGACCAGATAGCATATTAACAGATAGATCAAGTGAGCATAGGTTCTTACAGCCTTTGAGTGCCAAAGGGATGCTCCCAGATAAATGGTTATTTGACACATCAATAGCTTGGACCATTGTTAAACCCCCAAGCTCATCTGGAATAGAACCCACCAATATATTGTTTGACAGATTGAGATAAATCTGCATGCTTGTCATGCTCGCTATGGCATCCCCTGGAATAGATCCACTTAGGAGATTGTGGGAGAGATCCAAAGTCAGCAGCTGCTTAAGACTCCTCATGACTCTTGGGATGGAACCATTGAGCTTGTTGCCATGTAGATCTAAGTAAGAGAGCGACTGAAGATTTGAGATGGCATCTGGGATTGGACCGACAAATTTATTGAGCTGCAATTCTAGATGTGTGAGTTGTTTCAGATTGAAAACCTGCTGAGGAATCAGGCCTTCAAAAGAATTCTCTCCAAGCATAAGTCCTTGCAAAAGTGATAGCTCTGATAGCTCTGAAGGGAACGGACCAACAAATTTATTCCTACCAAGCTCTAAACTATGTAACTTGCTAAGATTGCCAATCTCTGGCGGAATTGTTCCAGAGAGAGAGTTACCATGCAACTGTAACACTGTCAAGCTGGTGAGTCGGCCGAGAACCGGACTCAGTGGTCCTGTGAAATTGTTGTGTGCCAAACTGAGTGTAGTGAGACTGCTGCAATTGAAAAGGTCTTCAGGAATGGTTCCAGAGAGTGAGTTATCTCCAATTGAAAAGAATGTGAGGTTCTGCAACATCCCCAAGCCCAGAGGTATTCCCCCTGTCAATCTGTTGAAAGACATACTAACATTTACCAAATGGGAACAGTTAGCGATGCTTGAGGGTATTGGGCCACTAAGAAGATTGTGATGTATGATCAACTTCTCCAACTTATAAAGCGATCCAAAGTTCGAAGGAATCGGCCCTGAAAGTGAATTGAGACTCAAAGCCAGATAAGAGAGGTTTGTCAAGTTCATCAGTGATGAAGGGATTCTCCCTGTCAACCTATTCTCATGAAGAGTCAGTGACTGAAGTGAGCTCAAAGCCCCAAGTTCAGATGGGATTGAACCATATAAATCATTCCGAGAAAGACCCAAAGAAATTAATGACTTGCAAAGAGAAAGAGACGGAGGAATGATCGAAGACAGTTTGTTATCATATAGTCGTAGTGCCTGTAAATTGACAAGCTGTCCAAGCTCAGGAGGAATACTGCCTGTAAATCTATTGCTATAAATATTTAACAGGGTGAGGTTTGTGCAGCGGCCTAGTTCTGGTGGGATGTGCCCTTCAAACTGATTTCGGAAGAGCTGAAGTATCATCAAGTGAGAAAAATTCCCAATCTCAGGAGGTATTATGCCTGACAGCTGATTAACACTCAAGTCTAGAGTTTTCATACCTGTTAACCGACCAAATGAAGGAGGCAATGGACCAACCAAATTATTGAGGTAAGCTTGGAATACCACGAGATTAACCAGAGTGCCCATGCAAGAAGGAATCGAACCAGTCAAATTATTGGTATCAAAGGCCAAAGCAGCCAGTTGTGTGCAGTTGCAAATGGCTTCAGGAATGCTTCCATTGAAGAAGTTGGTGCCCAAGTCCAATAACTGAAGATTTTTCAAGTTGCCTAGTTCTGGAGGAATTGAACCAGAGAGAAGATTGTCGTATAGTGTCAGCCCACCGAGCTCCGGCAACAATCCTAGCTGAGGAGGGACTGGACCATGCAAATAGTTTGAGGAGAAGTCGAGGACTTGGAGGGTGGAGATGTTTCCAAGGAATGGTGATACGGTGCCTTTGAGTTGCATCTCAGTGAGAGTGATGGAGATGACAGCCTTCGTCGAGGTGTCACAAGCCACCCCAGTCCAATTGCAATGACTTGTGGTGGTATTCCAATTCACCAATGAACCAAGTGGATCATCAGAGATCGAGGCCTTGAAGGCCATCAAGGCCTCAACTTGGGGATCAGAGGTTGATGCCATGGAACCAACCAGTGTGAAGGAAAGGAGACAGATCAAAGCTAGCAAGAAAGTTCTATTCTGACTGACCTCCATTTTTCTGAAGCACAGATAAACAGGTCAATGGATGGGGAGGATGAAACCTTTCAGCTTTGAAGAAGTTTTCAGGAACCAAAGATACAGAGGTCAATGAGGCTGGTGCGAGAGGAGGGTGAAGCCTTAAAAAAGCTTTCAGCTTCGAAGCATTTGGCACAGTACGGTCACACTTCTTTTCAAATGCTTCAATCAAGGGATTGAAACCGTCGGCGCACTAGCAAGCAACAACAAATAGAGAAGAAGAGGATAAACCAAAGCGGCCGAGATTCCCTGGAACCCGCCCACCAGAAAACCAGCGAAGTACTGTAACACCGAGAACGAAAAAAATTATAAATAATATATATATATAAACAAACTCTTAAAAAAAAAAAAAAAAACTTTTATAACTTTACCACAACCAATAAACTTTCATTTGAGATTTTATGGTTATATAATTTCGATTCATTAATGAATTAATTAGTTCATAAATGCTACAAATGATATTAGAATGTAAAAATTGATGAGAAGAAAGAAGGACTACTCATAAGATAAGATGGTAGTATGAATCTATTATGGCATGGAGCCATTTATTACCCATAAGATGGTAATTAGAAATTCGCTATAACTTTTTATAGCACCAACGATTTAGCTTACGATTTGAAATAAATTCTAGTTAGTTTATAACGTACGACGAAAACGTTACATTATAAGAACAGAAATTTTAAGCTTAGAGTAGATGTTAATTAGCTTATGACGTACAACAAAGGCCTCGTATTATAAAATGAAGGTTTTAGAATTACATGGTTTTAATTCACTAACAAATTAATTGGACTAGTAAATAGGTTTAAGATGTTAACGCATACTCTATCAGCATCAAATTAATAAAAAATCAGTTTCATATTAAAAACAGCAGCATCTTTTGACTGCAAAAAAAAACCTCAAAAATTTCAAAGTTTCAAACTACTGTATCGCCATGGATCCATTATAAAAAATTTAAAAAAATCAAAATTTCAACTAGATCATTGCCGAAATCGTTCTGGTTTACCTTAAAAGGCAGCTTTTGCCCACCTTATCAGAGATACCCAAAGCTAAAATCGGGTCAGAAAGAATCATATAAACTGACCCCATGGGGTCTAATAATCCAACAAAACGTCCAAATTCTAGCTTGTCGCACGATGTGGAGGTAAGGGCGGCCGGGTCCTAACAAGGGCCGACGAGCTGGCTGCAGGCGGCTACCTTATCCCGCGGCAGTTGCGCCGAGGAACGGCCCAAAGGTCAGAGATAGCTTGGTCCTCCACATCCCCAGACCTCCATAATGCGAATGGGAACGCAGTAAGTGGGCGACGAAAATAGGAGTCGTCACGGGCTAATTCTAAAGGACACGGACAGCACTAGATGGGGATGGATTGTGATTGCGGGGTTTTGACCGCTGGGACCGTGGTATGTCGGCATTTAGACAAGTTGTCCTATTTAGATCTTAATCCTGTTGACTCCCGTATGAAATGATCATTTGTTCAGGAATTGTACCTAAAATTAGGTAATAATCCTTAGCCCTCGCCCTTGCCTTTCATCATGATATAATTAGGTCTGGAAAGACCAGTTTAGGTGTTTGCTTTTTCTTTTCTCCATTGTTCTTTTCTCCATTCACATGCGAGGCAGCTTGGCGGCTCAACAGCTCAAGCAAGTAGGAAAAGATAGAGAGAATGGTAAGGCCCACCAATGGAGTCATATTCTATGGGAAGGGAAGTGATATGATTTAGATTTGGCTCGTAGTTGGGTTGAGCTATCAAGGCAGCTTTTCTAAGCAAGCTAGTTTTAAATCTCAAAAAGTAATTCCACTGACTTGACCATCAATTAGGTAGATTCAACTTGATTATGGTCCAATTTAGAAGCATCATGAAATAGGAAATAATATTTATAACTATCTGGCAGTATGAAATGATTTAATAATGATAATCTCCATTTTTTTATATATATATAAATGTGAAGATATGTTTTCTTGTAGATAATCAGTATTTTTTTAAAAAAAAAAGTTATAAGCCCGATGGCTAATGTTCTATAGTTTAAAATGTCAGCTGAGTTAGCTTGACTCAAAAAAATTTTTGAGATTCTTTAACAAGCGTGGTTTGCGTAAAACTTGGATCTTCGATCAATATTAGCTCAGTTGACTCACTTAGTTACCAAAACTCACTCAATCAAGTCTGAAGTAGTAGCAACAGTGCATCTTATCTTTTGTCATACAAGGTATGGCGTTGATAGGAAGCAAAGATAATTAATGGGTTCACATGGGCTCAAGCTGGACCCAAATATTGTTGGTTCAACCTGCTTAAATATCTATACCTACAGTAGCCTACTCTCGAGCATTGCCAGAGTTCAGCAAGTCAAAATTAAATTCTATCATGGTTGTCATAAAATTAGAACGCCATGTCCCTTAACTGGAGAACTATTGTTTCTCATAACAGCAATCAAGAGGAATCATGACTCCTGGGCCAATTGTAAAATACCCTAAAAAATTATTTTAAAAACTTCTGATTCTGTTTGGCATTGTTATTTTTGTACTTCTTATTTCTCATGGACATTGGAGATAGAATTTTAATAAAATTTCTACTATTCTAAACTTTCATTATATATATATATATCTTGAAGCCAATAAATCTTTACATCCAAAAATTCTAATGATTAATTAGAGCGACAATCTCTAAAAAACAAAATGGTTCCCTTATGCATGTTGTTCTATTGGGTTCGTTTTTCTTCTTAGGTTTTAAGAAGGAAAAGAAGGGAGGTGTGGGGAAAAAAAAAAAAAAAACATACCTAAGATTGCCATCTTGGCTTTTTCTCAAACTTTTTGATTAAATAAAAAGATATATTCTATTGGAGGTCTCCAAAAGTTAGTCGTGTTAATCACACAAATGTCAATGTGCTGATTAATTACCTTGAAATTTTTGAAGGCAACTTAACTTCTACTGCGATGAGGAGAAACAGGTCCAGGGAGGTTGAATTTTTTGCAAGCGTAGTAAAGGCTGGTTCACCTTGCGCACTTTGAAATCGGTTGCTGGACACGTTCACGTCATGCAGGCAGGAGACATTTCCACAAATAAATAAATAAATAAATAGAGGATAACAAAAGCATTCCGGATACATAACAAAACGAGCAGAAAATGCTCAAGGAGTTCGAAAATTATCCTGTTAAGTGGACCAAGAGACCGACTCCTCCACGCTTGCACCCACTTTTCCCTCCTCGCCTTCTCCAAGTAATCAAACCGCGTTTAGATGACGTAGAGCTCTCCATGGTCAATAGTCCGGTCTGGGCCAGGCCGGGCTCGGATATGAGCTCTTAATCCCTGGCTGAAATATAGCCCGGGCCCAACCCGATCCATTGACATCCCCAAACATCAGAGAAAAATACAGTGATTTGAAGAAGAATATCATCAACTTCTTTAGATTTTTATCCCCCTCCTCAGGGTATGTCAGCAACTTAAAGTTTTTTTTTACCATGAAGCTAGGTGGGATTGTTGTAATTTGTCAATTTGTTACCAAACACAATGGATTATTTGATTTTGGAGTTACCAAATTGGTAATTTTGTTACCCTGGAAGTATAAATTAAATATATATATATATATATATATAGAGAAAAAAATTCGACTGTCAACAACTATAACATTAGTCTAACTAAATTCACAGGGATAGATCTATTGTAAGGAGGGTGGGATATTTGGGATAAAAGAAGCAGTTCAAGATTGGAAGGTTGAGAGAGAGTGGAAAACTACTGATGGTCATTTGCAATCAAAGCTATAGTCATATTTAACAGATCTAATGATATGATTTAGTCAATAACTAATAGAAAATTCCTTACGAGGGATTCAAGAAGGAATTTGGTAGTCAGAAGCAGATACAGTCAATTTTCTCTACCCTTAAACAGGATTTTCCTGCTCTGAACAGCCAAATTATTGGATTGTATAAAAGGCAATGAACTTTCTGCAGAATCTTGATGAGATTTTGCTGCTTCAACCTCCAAGTAAAGGCCCACATCCTGGTACTTAGAAGAGACATGATAACTCAAGCAAGGCACCTTCACAACACCAAAATCATCCGTGGGAATCCGAATTTTGTCCTTAATCCCCTATTGGTCCGAGAACCAATGCCGCAATACCTTCATTATGGGCCGGTCCATGAAGTCATGTATGCCAGCCACTGCACAATTGCCGTAACTTGAGGTCACAATTGTGTTCAATCATGGTGTTCTATACGTCACATGACAGAAATAATGTATTCTTATAGAATGGGCCCAAACCTGTGAACTAGCAAGTAAAATGGATCCATGAGTTTGATCTTAAAGGCCAGACCTAACCAGATTGAAACCAAACCACATACAATGCTACAGAGTTGAACGTGGTCAGAGGGGGTCAACATGGCATTAAGAACTCAGAGCACCACAGAAGCCAGCCTCTACTCTGCACCTCCACCATCCAAAGTTCAAATCTCTTCTGGCTCCTTTTCACTGTAGCACCAGTCTGGGAGACCGCTCAAATGCCAAAAGTGCCCTCCCGAGACTTGGATTCTTGGACTAAAAGACTGAGGGCATATTTGACATCAGAAGAAGACAAGGCCAGTGACCCGTTGCCATCCCCCTCTTCCCTCCTGCCTAGCTTTTTCTCACTCCCCAAAAAAAGAAATCCTCTACCCAAATCCAGAGTTTTATTTAAGGCATTCTACAGAAGCTCTCTTGTTACAGAGCAACCTGCCCTGTTTCACAATGTGTCAGAATCCCGCTGGCTGCTGGAACCCATGTCATCTCCTTATAAGTTCGCCACAGCTGGCCACTGTGAATAAGAGAGGCTTAGGATTGCACATCACCTAGCAACAGGCAGCCCAAAGCCCAGCATAACACATTAAATAGGCGTACTTTATTTACATTGAGTTTACCTCATTCAGCTCAAGGGTGTCGTATTGAGAAACTGCACCACCTGTGAACGTCACTAGACAGAAGCTCAGACGTGAGAAAGGGGTGGGGTAGAAGTACAAGTCTGGATCAAATCATTGTAAGCAAACCATATGAAACCATCACTCAATTGGGATTGATTCAAGCATGACTCATTGATTGACCAATAACAACAGCAGATCATTGAGATTAACTGATGGCAATCACAATATGTCTCCACTAGTTTTGATTGGCCAATTCACGCATTCCAAAATATTCATTAGAACGTTAAAAATGCGTCATATGTTAGGACATAACAAGCACGACTTCTAAACATTTAAGGACCAAACCAACGAAAAACTTTTAATTGATGACTCAAAATCCAACCATAACCATAATCCCCCAGCCCTGCACCACATACTTATGGTCAACGCAAAAAATAAAATAAAATAAAATAAAATAAATTGCTACATCAAGAATTTAGATTTAGAGCTACCTCACATGATAAAACAAGGGAGATTTGGACATTCACAAATATGCAAATATGGATTTATTTTTGTAGTTGATGTGCATTTTGCAATTGCCTCTCAACCTATTATCAACCCTCCACCTTTTTCATCCATTCCTGGAACCAGAATTTATGTTTTTTTTAAAATTTATTAACCCCTGCATTTCTTTTTTTTTTATTAATAACCATACCCAAGTAATATAATGAATAGTAATTCAAATATATGTCCTAAAAATATATATAATACAAAACCAAAAAAAAAAAAAAACTTTATGCTTTCCCAGATTTCCTGACAGAGACTTTCTCAAATTTAATTCTGAATCAACAAAAATGAATAATGGAGACTCTGCTTGTTACAACTTTACCAGACGAAACAAAGGGCATTAAGAAAACCTGAAGAAAAATGTCCTTATTGTTACAAAAATGGCACCAGAGGAAGGAACATCAATGTCATCCATGAAAGGGATGTTGTGCAACTGATATTCGTTCAAGATATTAAAATGTAACAGAACAGTACCATTTAAGAGATATTAAGTCTTGGGCCAACTTATTATCATCCTACCTTATTTGTGGGAGGCTTCCTAGTCCTTGCCAAGGCATCGGCCCAGAATACTCATTATATATCTTCATATATTCGGGATGCAGTATTCTTCCTCCTGCGTGCAGAATGAATTGTATAATTTCAGCACGCTGGCCAACATCACCTATCAGGATGCCAATGTCACACCCACAGCACATAGAAACAATGGTCATGTAGCCCAGGATGTAACAGGGTTCCGACTGATGTAAGAAATCACCATATACTATTGGATTACGCCTACGCCTCACATGGTTTTCAATTACTCTCTCTCTCTCTCTCTCTCTCTCACACACACACACACACACACACACACACAGAGACATAGCACTAACTACAAACGAGTAAAGAAAACAAGGACAGCTACGGAATTGGCTGTTTCTTGTTCCGCTTGACTCGGTAGCAGACAAAATAATTAGAATATACAATTACAGAGAGCAAGTATTATATTTAGAAATAGCAGTAGCAAAATTATTTTGCCTGCTGCTAAGACGGCAAGGTCTGAGGCCTCCGCATTCCACCGGGCTGGAGGGGTGTAGTGTAAAGTGGACCAGCAGAATCTGGGCCGTCAGTTCAAATCACATCAAGAAAGGACCGCGGTTCCCTCGCCGCTCTTGATTTGATGTGAGGGGAGCGCAAAAGACACAGGGGACCGGGGGCCACCGACCACGAAAGGGCATAAGGATCAAATGGCCCACGGCTCGCGATAGAGATTAAAAATTGTATCAATGAAATATAGATGGATGTCAGTAAATAAAAGTTCAAAAAAAAAAAAAAAACAGAAAATTAATCTCTAGGAACAGACAAGGTTGCAGTTATTAAAAAAAAAAAAAAAAAAAAAAGAGGGCGTATTTATCAAACGGCCCAGAACAGAGGCGCACCACATGGGTACAACTGTACGGAGAATAAGGACAGCTGTGATGAGGCTAACATGCGCGCCTAATTTTTATAGCGAGTACATGCGCACTACAGTGAGAGGTTATACAGTATTTCTACCATGCTCTGCTATTATCAACGGCACATATTAAAGAATTTGAACCTGATATTAAAGAATTTTTGAGCTGTCATGCGCCACATAAAGAGCAATGGCATTTGAACCAGTTTTCTTTTTCGTCAAGAAATTACAGCACAAAACAAAAAGCGAACGGCGTATTGGAGCATGGCGCCACGTCAAACGCTACAACGCAACAGCCAGACAGTGCAAGTTAGAGATATTACTAGTAAAAAGCTAGCATGCGCCCGCAGGGGGGGGGAGATTAAAAAAACCGAACCGGTTCGCCCTATTTTTCAGTTCCACCCAACAGTTTACCCACAAAAAAAAAAAAAAAAAAGAAAGAAAAAGAGAGGAAAGGATAGCCACGCCCAAGCCAATAGATCAAAAGTAAAAGCGAAAAAAATATTTACAGGCGGATCTAAATAAAATAAACCCCAACCCCAAAAGATTTTGAAGGAAAAATAGTAACAAAGGAAAATAATAATAATAATAATAATAATAATAAAGAACAGCTTGTTATGAGAAAAAGATCAGTTAATAAAGACTTTTTTCGCTAATTTCTCGCGATTTTTTCTTATTTTCTCGAGGCGGATTTTACCTAATCTCTCGAAGTCTTCTCGCCCTTGATCTTAGCGCCAACGCCGCTCCCGCTCCCGCTACGGACCGAGGAGTGCGAGCCGACCGGTCCGTCCCGTTCCTTCTTCTGGGGCGAGAAGAGCTGGCCGAACCCGAAAACCGAGACTGACTTGGACGAGCCACGGAGAGAGCATACCGGGACGTTGAGAACGGGGGTTACCCGGACGTTGGCCGAATAGGACCGCTCCATCCCCCTGGGCCGGACCCTCGGACCGCCATGGAAGCTTCCAGGGCTGCTCGAGCTCCGCTCCAAACCCTGGAACACTACCTTCCCCGCCGGATTCATCCGCGGACTGTCCACCGACAGCCCCCGCGGCGGCGGAGGTGGCGCCGCCGAGTCCGCCGCCCGCCGGACCGTGCTCCGGCCATCCCTCGCCTGCGGGTGGGATTCGCCTACCGTCATGGAGGAGGAGGATCTGAGCCGGGCCACCCGGAGCCGCGGCGGGTTCCGGCAGAGCGAGATCGGGATCTGAGCCGCCGGCTTCTCGGAGTCGAGGGAGAGCCGGGGGAGGTCCTCGTGGTCGGGGCCGGATGAGGAGGAGGAGGAGAGGGAGAGCCGGGAGGAGATTGACACCGACTCGGAGTCCGAGTCGCGGAGCAGAGGGAGGCTCATGTATGAGTCCGCCGGTGGCGATCGAGGATTCCGATGGAGGAAATGCTTCAGAGTTTTCGGATTCGGGTTCCTGGAAGTGGCGGCAGCGGCAGGCTTCTTGGCATCGGGCTTGGGATTTTGCGCTCTCTTGAGGCCCAGCAGCTCCCTCCACCGGCTGGAACACCGCGGTGCCTTGGGGGAGAAGACGTAGGGGTCCGATCCGGCGGCTATCTCCGCCCTACGCCGCGACTTCAGCGGCTCCGGTGACCGGATCTCGGCAGTGGAGGACTCCGCCAGCGGCTTCGCCGCCGCCGGAGCTAGCTTTAGCGGGACCAGCTTACCGTCGGAGAAGAGCTCGTCAGCTGGTAGCATGGCGACGGGATCGTCAAGCCGGAACTCGAAGTCGAACAGGTCATTGCCGGGGGCCTCCGGATCGGGGTTCTCCGGTGGGGTAACGGACGGCGTGCCCAGGGTGACCGCGGGGGCGGGGGAGGGTTGGTCGCCTTCGGGGAGGTCGCGGCTGAAGGAGATCCGAGGGCTGAGCCAGCCGTAGGAGGAGTAGGCCGCGGGGGGGCAGTCGAGGAAGCCCTCCGGCGAGACTCCGACGTTGTTGACGAGAGCCGAGGCCATCATCGACCATGAACCAGGGGAGCAACGGCGGGAGCGCGGCAAGAAGTCGCCAAGGCTGAGATGGATAGGAGAGTGGTCACATGGGGGGGCGGGCGATTCATTTATACAAGTGGCGTCTGCTGGGGCGAGTGAGGAAGCGACACGTACAAGCCACGTGGCAGAGGAATCGTGGATGTTTCGTGTTGTCGCTTTCAGAATGAATGGCCCCTGCGTTCAGGTGAAATTACGCAGTTAGTACCCTCTTCATTAAAACGATGGCAAGCCTAGCTAATTGTGATTAACGGCATCAGTGAACAAATATAATTGTGCTTGTTAGCTTGAATCACGCAGTCAAGTTGCTTGAAAGTTTTCATTTGATCCGAGAGTGAAAGATGTTACCAGCTCATGGTAACTGAATGAGAATCATTTTGCTGGCAAGAAAAGGGAAAAGAAAGAATTAGAGCCTAGTTTATGTAAACAAATAGAGAGTATTACCTCTTTACTAAGAAAAAATAAAGCTGACATAATTACACTTTAGCTTTTAATAATTTAATAAAAATACAATTTTAACATAACTGTAAAAAAAAAAAAAAAAAAAAAATTTAAGTAGACATCAAATATATAAAAATTAATTAATTAAATTTAATTCATATAAATTTTAATTTAAGCTTACGTAAAAGAGTTGTCTGAATGAGATCCGATATATATGCTATTTAAAGTTACATCATTCTTTCATAAGTTATGTTGAATTTTTTTTTATTAATTCAATTTAGCTCCATTTGCATCGGATTCACATGAAGGAATGATCTTTAGAAATTATTCAAACTTAATTAATTTTGAACTAAGCCACACCTAGATGAAACATCAAAGAGTAGCATTTTATTATTTATAATTATAAAAGCTTAAAAGAACTGGTGGCACTTTCATAATTACAAAAGTATTCAGTGGCAAGCTTGCAATAATCCACAGCCGCTTCAAATCGTTTCCGGATACCGTAATTTAGCTTGTCACTCAAACTTTCAATATATCCTAATCCTCGTCTCCCGCGCAGTCCCAGTTTTTGACGCGGTCGTGGCACAGCGTTGACCACCTTCCCATCACGTGATCCACTCTTTTATGAATTTATCCGCTCCATCCCACCCACCCATTACCCAGCCTTCTCATCCAACGGATGAAGGACACGTGGCCTCCGCGCCCCGTCGCAGAACCGGCAGCCGGTTATCCCGTACGGCAAGGTGGGCTCAAGCGGCGCGCGCGGCAGAATGCCCCTGGAGTACGGAGGTAATTACCAAGGGGCAGGTGGCTTTTATTGTCGTGCCGGCCAGATCAGCGCCTCCTCCGCCGTCGTTTTCGTGTGGCCCCGCTGCGCCAGGGGCTCTCCGGCCCGCCGATCGGACGGCTGGGATGGCGTCACCGTTCCGAGCGGTCCCTGTGGCGACGTAAGGGGTTCAATCATTCGACGGGAGGTGGAATGACCATGCTACCACTGTTTTTGTCCCTATCGCGGGGCTTCAATAAGTTGAGTGCCAGGGTATTTTAGGGATTGACGACAAGCATGTGATCCCTGGCCTCTCCGGCAGTGTTGAGCACGTGCGATGCACTGGAGAAAGATGCATGCCTCCCAATGGCTGCTATCCTATTTTAATTCTTATATTTTATTATATTTTTGATTATTATACTCAAACATTATCGAAGGCTCCGGACCTGGTGAAGCTTTTGGATGCTGCAGAGGTGATCCAAATTATTGTGATATCGTCAAAATAAACTATAACAAAAATTGAGAAGCTATGGGATTTCTCTGACCCAAATAAGGCATTGAGCTATAATTGGCCTCATCAAATATTAGGTTTTCTTTAAAAAAAAAATCGCTTATAATACTAGTGAATATTATTTTCATTAAAGGTAAAGATAATATTAATTGAAGATAATTTAAAATGAAAAATGATTTAGATAATTTGATATATATAAAAAAAAAATATAAATAAGAAAATTAAATAAAAAGAAGTAATTAAGAATTATTTGATGTATTATATTTTACAAAAATTATACTCTGAGTCAAGGGGAATAAAAAAAAAAAAAAATCATAAAAAAAAAAGGTCTAGTAACTAAATATAATTATTTTACAAGGGTAATAAAGGCAATACAAGTACGGTTCGGCACCATTGTTTAAATGTAAGCGCAAGAATGTCACACCACCGATGTGATCCGTTGGAGAACCCTCAGCCGTACGATGAACGGGACGGCTGGGCGGGCGCGCCGATATTTTTGATTATTTTATTACCAATCTCCGGTAATCCCGTCCTCCTCGTAGGTTCCACCAGGGGGGACCACCGATCAGGCGGTCCCGGCGGCCGACGCGTGTCTCCAGGTAAAAGCTGGCATGAGATTGACTCCGATTTGGATATTTGCTGAGCCGCCACGTTGCCTGTGGGTTGCTGTCGGGTTCGTACTTCGTGTTTTAGTGTCTTATTGGCGAGCCATCAATGTCGTGGAACACGGACCGTTGATTTGGTGGGGCTCATCGGGTCGGACGGTCCGGATCGGTCAATTTGTCGATGGAAGGGTGATTTAGGTGGGCCGGCTGGTGACATGCTGGACAGAGGAATCTTTGTTCGGTTCTGACTGCATAATATTTTTATGTGGGCGTTTTTTCTTAACAAACAAAGGGAGCATGTGACCAACCCATGGTTTGTAACATTGGTTGACCTTATGTTGCTAAAGTTTGAAGTATTCAAGTCCAATGGTGTTATTTGTCTGGAAAGACTTGGACATGTTACCAAACTTTTTTTTTTTTTTTTTCCTTAAAAAACATCAATATGAGCTTTATTATTTCTATTTAAATTAGCAAAATTTACTATTAGACTTGCCAATTATTACTATTGCTATTATTTATAGTAAAAAAATAATAATTATAATAATGATAATAGTAGTAGTTGATGGAGCCAAATCAAGCTAATGTCATGCTACCCTCCAATTGCAACAATATGTGATCTCGAAGCCACATCATCGCCATATGCTATAATTGGATGACGTCAAGGAGATGTATTTAGCATAACTCCCTAATCATCTCATCAGCCAGACCTTTGAATAAGATTAAGTAATAACTATTCCACGCATGTTCTTCAGGAGTATAACCCACAATAAATAGAGCAGAACAATCTTATTGTTGACTTTATTGCTAGAATCAGATATGCTATTATTACTAGAGCAGCTTCGAGTGCTAAGAATGAAGCCCACCAAGAAGAAGGATCCCTCCCCTCCCCTCCCCTCCCCACTTTAAAAGTAGAAGACTTTTCTTCTTTCATCTTCTATGTTTTAAGTTCTCTCTCTCCCTCTGTCTCACACCTTCTCGATTGCATCTTGTGGTTGCGTGCACTGTCCTCCCTCCACTCAAAAGCGAGATGGCTATAAGGTCTACTCTTGGCCTCTCTATTTTCTCTTCCTCACTGACTTGAGCATTAGATGATTTTAGTTGGATAGCCCCAAACACCCCTCATGCTCTTCTTCTATTTTTGTAAGAGCATTGATTAGGATGTGAGGTACCCCCTTCTCTAAGGCCAAGTTGATAGGGATCTACTTCAATACTTAGTTCACCATTCATTTTATCATTCCTATTGATGCTTGGAGTCCCTCAACTGAAATCTATTGCTAGCAGCAGTAGCAGTAGCAGTAGCAATAGCTACATGAATAATAGTAATAGTAATAATAATAATAATAACACATCCCTTCTAGTCCGAGGTTTTCTGAACCTCAGGCCAGGCCTGGGCTCAAAATTGGGCTGAGGTTAGGCCTAGCCCGAACCTGAGCCTAATTCAAGCCTGATTATGAAATCCGAATTAGGCTTAATTATGTTGAATTGGTTGAATATTCATATAGTTTTAATTTATACAAAATTAAATTCATGTATTTATTGTTTAAATAATCAACCATTTTATATATGTTTTAATTTAGTCTAAGCAAATAACTTGTATATGTGAGCAAATAGCTTTATAAAATAAATTACTAAAATTGGGCCATAATCGAGTCAACCCAGTCTTTTGGCCCAAACGAGCTAATTTGGGTCAGCCCAATGGGTTTCGAGCTGGGCTCGGGTTGAGCTTGAATTTGAGTTAACAAAAAAATTTTGGATCTTGATCTAGTTCGAAACCCAGAAAAAAAAAAAAAAAAAATTTGAGCTAGACTTGAGTAAGGGTCTGATCCGATCCAGCTCAGTCCACTTCCGGCCCTAACTATACCTAATTTGATTTCCAAAATCATGATATCCTTCTCTTAGAGCCATACTAGGACACACCATCAACATGGCTTTTGTTGATCAAATTATTGATAGCCCTAACTATACCTAACTCTCCTTTACCTTAACCATTTAAAACCACTCATATTCTTCTCTTGTTGGTTTAAATATTATTAATTGTTAGATTAGGGGTAATATCTAAAATGTAAAACAAACCCAGTATATCATAAAAATGATATATTATTGATATATATATATATATATATATATATTAATAATACACTATTAATATTATTAAATATAATATATCATTATTTTAAAAATTATTAATACCAATATATTATATAATAATATTATTGAAATATAATATTAAAATTTTATAATATTAGAATGACAACAAAAATTTTATACATAATACAATATGACATATTAGAAATAATGTTATAATATATAATATATAATATTTTGACATCATCTTATTAATATTTTTCATATAATAATATATTGATCATAATATTTTGTGTAACTATAATAATACTGCAATAATATAATAAGTATAATAATATATCATAAAAACATAATTAAATAATATAATAATAATCTAATATATACTATGCTATATTATAATAAATAATATGATTGATAATAAATACAACAAAATTAAATATATACAATATTGTATTTTCATGGGCAATATATTATTGCAATATATCTTCAATATATACTTAATATTAATAACTATTATAAATAAAACAAATTATTTGCCCATGAATACTGTCACACCCTAAATCCGAGGTGGATTTAGGACGTAACAATCTTACAACATGCAAGACGTCTATCACAATATATCAACATTTAATTTAAGTAATAAAAATTAAATTACTATTCACTAAATCAATTTAATGCTGTCAAAATGTTGATAATCACATACTCCAATATCACTGAAATTGACAAATATTTATAGACTATCAACATGGTCAAAAATTCAAACTAATGAGATAACTAAAGAGTTTAGAAGGTAATTGCTTGCTTCTACTTAGGTTCCATTTTATTTCTCTGAGTTTGAAACAAAAAAAATAATAGAGGTTTATGTGCTTTCACTCAGTAAGTAACAGTAAACATAAATTAATGGATCAAGCAAGTGAAGATTTATAAGACTTTTATAAAACAGTGCATATCATTAATTAAAAACTAATAACTTACTGTTCACAACTTCACATGTCATTGTTATTTTATTACTTATAATTTTTGAAGTATCTTTAACTATTACTCAATATTTTTAATGTAATAACTTTCATGTCATTATATTCAAAATTTTTAAGTCTTCCATCATTAATAATTTTCACATCATCGTATTACTAAATTCTACGTTCACAAATTATAGTCACACATATTCCTATGATAAAGCCAAAACACTACATTTAACCTTATGGATAGGATCAAAACACCATATTTAACCTTATGGATAGGGTCCAGAATACCATATTTAACTCTGTGGATGGAGGTTGATCGTCTAATATATCCCCTGTAGAGGTGGGGTGTTGGTATCGATCATTAATCATTACATAGCAGACCGAGAGTTACATATTTTTTTATTATATTTTATTATTAATAATTTTTTATTCATTAATATTTACTTATTCAGATAATCATATAAATTTCATATTTTTTTAACAAAATTCTTATAATAATAGTAATTCTTAACATTCATAATCTACCCACTTGATCTAATATTTGCAATAAATAGATATGCAAAAATAACTATATAACAGTAGACATTAAAACATTAATTATGCATAAGAAAATAAAATAGTAATATTTAATCAGTAATTTATAAATTTTTAAATAGATATTTATAATTAAGTAATTTACATAAATCTTTTAATTCATAATTAGCCTACTTACTTGATGCAGATTTGTAATAAACATGTTATGTAGAATTTAAACCTTTAATAATATTTTAAAAATAATTACAAAATCTTATTATTTCAAAATAACTGATTGTATGAAAGTTTAGCAATTATTTTAATTCAAATAATTATCCATCAATTTTAAAATAATTTTTTGGCAATCATGCAACATTATAAAAATTGTAATTTATGGTTAGGTTATTTATCAAAGTTTGAAAACCTTTTAGCGATTATGAATAATTTATAAAATATTCTAACTTATGATTAGGTTACTTACCTGCTTCAAATAAAATTGGAGAGAATAAATAAATTAGTGGAAACTAATCCTCATACTTTAGGGTTTCATCAATCTTCTTGATCCTTCAACCCTCACCTTCTTCATTCTTTTACATTGATTTAATATCAAAAGACCTTTATTGAGTCCTATTTATAGAAAATTTTTTTAGAGATAAAATGTTCCCACTTTTCATAGGATAATAATCTTCTAAAACCGATAAACATTGTAGTTCTTGCATAATACTAATTTCTTCGAGTAAACCAAAGAAATAAATATTTATTAAATATTTAAAAATAGATTTTTGACTGAAAACTAACTTCTAACTTATCTAACATAATTTTAAAATCTAAAAATTTAGATAAAAATATCAAAAATCATCCTTAATCATCAATAATGGTATTTTATAATTTATCAAAAATTTATCAGTAATGATATACGTTCATAAAATTACTTCTAATTTTCTTAATTAAAATTTAATTTGAGTAATTCAAGATGCATTAGAAAGCCAATTCAATATAAAAAATCATGAATTAAAAAATTTTAATTATATTATTTTTAAAATTTTTTAACTCAATCGAATTAAATTACATTTTGGTCTAAAGTGAACTAACTAAAAAGGGCTGGGCTTTACAAATATATAGATATGACTTGAGAAAATGAGACACAAACCCTCCCTTGGGTATGGTTTGTTACATTTTCATTTCCAAAGGAGTGATCAAATATGAGAATAGGTTGGAAGGGAAATCGGTACGCATTCCTACCCTTCAATTTCTACAAATCAAAGATGGCCCACACATGTCTTCTCAACATGGATCTCAGATACATCTTTAATTATTACATAATATGTCCACATGATAGCCATGCTACATGTTACAAAACTTCAATATTTTAATTTGCTAAGCATTGTTATTCTACCAACAAGATGGCACCCATGTAATCATACCAATATGACAGCTGATGGCAACTAATTAAACATTTTGATAACCATTTTAATTAAAGTGCCTTTTTCCCCGACACAATCTTATTCATCACCCTAATGTCCCCTCTCAATAATTCTTCTTCCAAGATGACCAAAGGCTATGTTTGTCATTTTACTTTCTTTCTTTTTTTTAATCAATTTAGTTAAATAATAGTGGTATTGAGGTTAGTGGGACTCCATAGTTAATTACCATGTGGGTTGGAGCATCCTTTGAGGACACAAACCCTCCACCATATGTGACTGTGGAGACCATAGGGATGAGATGGCCATGAAGAGTGCTTTTGTCTTTCTTGTTCTTTGTTTAATTTGGGGCTTAGAGCTGTCTTTTTCTTGACTAGACTACCAAAAGAAATCAATGAAGCCAAGTAAATTTTAAAGGACCCATAGATCTCAACCACTTCTGGCCAAAGATCCAAGGGTCTATGAGGTGTTAGCCCACCATATCACAGTGTAGGTCCACGCCTTCAAGAATGGTTGGGGTGGTCCAGCTACCCAAAGCGACACCTTTGGCAAGACATGAATACCAACCAGCCAGTGGGACAAATAGATCACAATGTGAGGGCCACCCAAAGAACTTATTTTTTCCATTCTCTCTATGGTTGTTGACATTATATTTTTTCATATCACTATCTTGATTTAGTGGCAAGCTAAAAAATGGACAACCACTTTGTTGCTAACTGATGAAAGCCTTTGGGGAATGAATCAGGTTCAATCAAAATAAAGTAACAGACAGAGTATTTGAAGTAAATAGAACTGGTTAGATTTTTGGTAGAATGTGTTTAAAGCTTAGAAATTATGTCCACTTTTATTACATTTGCATGCTCTTAATTGTATTATGTACCTAATTTACCAAGTGTTGGCTTAAGAGCAGCAATGCTTCAACTCTTTTGGCCAGCTTTAAATCTTAGGTCGCCAATCAAACCACATGGTTGATGGAGATGGACACGTAAAAAAATTTTTAGGCTAAAATATATATTTGATCCTCAAACTTTCACTCAAAATTCATTTTGACCCTCAAACTTTCAGTGGTTATAGTGTAGCCCCTCATATTTTATAAGAATATTGCATTCCTAATGTTCCTGGGATCAGTTAAAAGTGATAGAATAGCTAACGTACCATTCTGGCATGAATACATAGAAGCTTTCTTAGTCTCTCCTCCCGACACGTTAGCTATTTTGTACATCAGAAATGCATTATTTTTAAAATATAAGGGATTAAATTATAACAACTAAAAATTTAGAAATTAAAATAAATTTGAGTGAAAGTTTGAGGATCAAAAGCATATTTTCACTAAATTTTTGACTTGGCAACTCTTAATCAAATAGCTCACTTGAAGAGTCTAGAATTTACTGGTTTTTTTTGGCATTAGGTAGGTCAGCTTCCCTTCAAATTGATGGCTATCGAGCAAGAATCCCAACTGCATCAAGACTTTCAAATTGGGCAGTTGGGTAGCATTCAAAGGAATCCAGTGGACCCAAGGCTGGGGTGGTGGGCCATGGGGAAAAGCTAGGGCATCAACCTGCTAGTATAGCCTTTTTGGACACCTATATTCTAAACAAATGCCTACTTGCAGCAGATAAGAAAAGGCAGTGAATCCTTCTGCCCTTGTGGATGAGGATGACAGCATCAATTCTGCCACTCCACCATTCTCATGTGATGGCATGGTAAAGGAGATGATTTGGATTTGACCCACTCTCCTCTAGGGGGGTCAGCCTAAGCTTTTAGGTCATGGAATATGGGATCCTGATCTCTTTTCTCATGCCTCATTCCAAAATCTAAAAGACAAGAATTATAATATATATGGTAGGAGCTCTGTGGTGGCTCATTGATCCCCAAAAGAGGCATGGGGGACAAATCACAAGGTGTTTGATGTGGTTGTGTGGATGCAATGATTATTTTCTTTTTCATGGCCTTTTGGAAGGACTGTCAAAGCAGCCACTGTGAACCATGTGATGGTTCAAGTCCCTTTGCAGAGAGGATTGCACTTTCAGCATATTGTGGTAGGGCCATTTGGAATTATTCAATTCATGATTTGTGTAGCTAGGGTTTCTTCAGCTGTGCTTGGTTGTTGCAAAATTTAAAATGTTCTGAGTTAGCCACTAAAAATCCTACTGGCCATGATTCATGAGAAGTGGATTGAAACAAGGTTACTACTAATATCGTTATCTTTTGTAGTGTTATTTTTGCTGCTGCTGCTGCTATTTCTGTTGCTGCTGCTGCTGTTATTGTTATTTTTTATTCTTGTTTGTTTTACAAATTTTTTAAAGAAACTAATGAATGCCAATGAAATTTCGTTATGCACTCAAGTGACATGATCAGTTAGAAAGCAAAAGATTTTAAGTTTTGATAGCACAGCAATCCTAATGAGCAGTATAAGCCGATATAAATGAAGATATCAATCTCTCATTTTTGAAAGAAAGCAAAGGATTCTTTAAAATAATTGGGACAAATAAACACCCCATCCAATTTTGCAACATTATGGTTTTAAAATACTAACTTTTGCCTTAACTATTTTAATAGCTATCGATTGTAAAATCAACAATAATTAATCGGAGAGTTCATTGGCCATTCTAAACTTGGTTTTGGGAAGGCTACTGCATTTGGGAAAGTAAAATTCTTTACCTGGATGGCCTTGAAGGATAAATTGGACACTAAATTTGAGGGGGAAAAAAAGAAATGATGGTAGATGGACTGTGCATTGTGGACAGCATTGGAGAACATTTCACATCTACCATTGAATGGCAATTTGAAAAACAAACTTGGTATCAAACTGTTTGACTGGAATACTTCTTCTAGCTTCTTGTTTAACTTCACTCTGTGAACAATTTGAAGAAGAATTCAGTTCCACAGCCTTTGAACTTGTTGGGATCCGTTGATTCTAACAGTTAGCTGGAATTTTTGGAGACTGATGAATGAAAATATATTTCTTGACGTACCCTCAGCAAAGAAAAATCTTAGCAGAGGGTCTTGGAAAGCTAAGGATTTAAAAAATTTTGTTCCCTTGATGCAAGTATGGTCTTCTAAGTGTAGGAGCAAGGGATCACAAAATTTTGTTTGATCTTTAGGGAAACATTCAATTCTGCTATAACCTGAGATTAATTGTGTCCAACAATATGTCTACCTTTTCCCCTTCTTTCTGCAATCTGTTTGAATTTTCTTTGATTTGTTTTCCTGTTACAATATGATTAAGATATCTTGGTCCGTGTTCAGATTTTATATCAGCTAATACCTTTGGACATATGAACTTTCTATCAATTGGGATGGTTGGACTGAAATTGAGTACTGCTCCACAGCACCGTCCACTGCCTGCACAACACCCCATTCCTTCATGGCAGTCAGGGATTGCTACAGTTTACAGGATCACATTGATGACAGACTGGCTTCATGTACCAATTCCATGGATTGGAGCAGGGATAGGAGGGGTGTTGCAAAGCTTTTCTCATTTAAATTTTACATACATCAGTTTTCAATGCCCAATATCTCTGCACATCAGTATCTTGAGGAACAACAAGAATCATTCATATTTCATTTATTTTTGCAGTATAGACTATGCTGACATTCACTACTACTGTGAAACACAATGGTGGTAGGCAACTAGAAGGCATAGATAAATTAGATACATAACATGAAATGCTAAGTATATATGGCTGTGTTCAAGTGCCAGATGTTTAAAATGCTTTCTTGAAGGGCTGACAAAGTTCATCCACTTCCTCCTCAAGTTGTCGGTTTTTTACTCAGAAGGCGAAATCATCTTAGTGTCATGCTAAGGTTGTGACCCCCACACACTCCACTGTCATGCTCTTTGTGTGACACAAGCCCGTCTTCATATCTACAACCATGAGATATCATCTCATACATTCCACGTGAACAACTTTAGAGAGTTGTGTGGTCCAAAAATGTTATCAAAACGAATCATGAAGTCTTGCTTATGGATTTCAAGTTAGTAACTTCCTCTGCGGGAGATTGATTTTAGAGGTTTTTAGGCTATGAGTGCTGGCTTGGCCTCCAAGCATGAATATAATAATTCTCAGGGGAATCAACCAATTGAAAGAAGCCAAAATAGCCTGGTTATAAATGGAAGATTGTCACCTAGAGCTCATGATTTTATATGTATGATTTTCTTTTGAAATTAGAAAGGATAATGTTATCTTCTTTCTATATCCACTCCACTCCTCGAGAGTTGAATCTAATCAGAATTGAAACTCTATCACCTAGCTTGGTTATAAATGGAGGATGTCCCCCCCCCCCCCCCCCCCCCCCCCCAAAATACTCACTTCATTTCTTGAAAGCTGACTCTAATTGGAAATGAACCTCTATCCCTTTATCCAAAGAGCAAGTGATGATGCCATTCAAACAAGCATTTAGTGATGAGTTAGTGATTTGGTATGATGTAACCTCTATCCCTTTATTCTCTCGATACAGATTCTTAGTTTTTTTATAACAATGGGGAAAAAAAACCAGAAAATAACTAAATGGACTTGTAATATCATGTCACATTTGAAACTTTGAATCCAGGTTTCAATGAACTGATATGGATCCATTTTCTATTTAACCAAAACAAAGGCCATTATTGACTAAGTTTGACCTTGGATTGGTTTCTTCCAAAATAAAATAATGGCTGCCATTAATTATAGAAAAATAATGAATAATAACAGTAAAGAATGTTGTTATTTGATTATTTCACAGTTTGTTCAGAAAAAAAAAATATATATACTTTTTCATGGCTAGCATGAAGATTTGTAATTAAAAAATTAATTATATTTGGGAAAAGTAAAAATGTCTAATTATAGCCATTTATCCATAACACAACAGACATTGCAATGGAATGGTGGCTAGATAACAACTTTTGTTCCAAACCCTTATAGTGGCTTGTAACTTCATTTTTTTAATATTTATTGGGGGTGTCCCAATGGGACTTAGAACCTTTGTCTGAAAGTAAACCAAACAAGGGTACAAAGCATGCAAACTTGTCTAAAAGGCATCCATAAATGATACAACTATAATCTGTGTCCATGTATTTGTTTGTGGGTTGGTGAATTGCTTCTACTATGTTCATTTTGGAAATTAGTGGTGCTCAAATTTTGCCCAAGGTTCAATCCAAATGGAACCATGGAATCACCCAAGGCATGATCTCTATAAGATCCTACTATTTCACCATTTTGGTGTAGTTCACTCACTATGAAACAGGTTGACAGGATAAGGTAAAGGTGCCCATAAATGATATTCCCGACCACAATTATAACTCGCAAATGTCTAGATAATAATCAACCCACAATTTGTGACACCTCATTTTATCTCCATAACCTGCTGCCCAGGTGGAGGTTCATGACTCAAACATGAACTTAAGCAAATACTTCAACCACCAGGACTAGCCATGGCACTTTAAGATGAACATGCTTCCTTTTATGTGGTGCAGTTGAAAGAACTTTGAAAACAATCCTACTGTCTTATACTGAAAGGAAGATGGAGGAACCAAGAAGGTTATGAAAACATGATAATCCAGTTAGTAATTTAAGATTATCTTAAAGATTATCATATTTAGCAATTAAATATAGTAATTTGAACGGTAATATTTGAATCCTAATAATTTAAGATTATCATAAATTCTCACTTGAAATGTGGGTATTTGAGATTACCAAAGTCTAGTAATTTTAAATTATACTCTTAACTTTCATATAAATATTTAATAATACTTAATTCGATTATATATTTAATTTACATTATATAATATTTAAATATATAATATATAATATAATATTTATATATTAATATTAAATTTAATATTAATGTAATATTTAATATTTTACGTACTATTATATATTTATATAATAATATGAAAATATTAAATTTTAAATTATTAATATTTATGATCTTCTTGGATATTAAATTATTATATAATATATTACTAAATATTTATATATTTTGTAATGGTATATTTAATAATATTATATTATATATAATATATATTAAATATTTATAATATTTAAATATATAATATTTTTAAAATTAGTTTATAAAGAATCTTGATTTTTATAAGAACATTTCATATTCTAAGAAAAAAAAGAGATGACCACTTAAAAGATAAAATAATTTATAACAAAATTTAAATAAAATTTAAAAATACGGTGAACTGGTTATTATATTTTGTTATTATGAATCAAACATAATAATTTTTTATTTCTAAGAATCTAATTAGCAAGTGTAAGATTATCAGAATTGTAAGATTTTTAGTAATATTATATTATTATGAACCAAATGCCATCTTAAAATTTTTTTTTGAATGAATTAATAGTTGCAGCTCTTGGATGGCCTAAATTTGCTTATGACATAACCTGGAAAAGGGCCCTGGCCAAAGCTTTCATGTCCTATGACTTTCATCTCCTATCCATTCCATTGACACCCCAGATTGAGTGTCAGCTGATTTCGAACTTTTTGAGTGTCATTTCACTTCGAAGGATACAATTAGTTTTGCTTTATTTTACTTATTTATTTTTGTTTCTGTTTTTGCTGTTGTTAAACAAAGAGAGCACGCTGCAGTAGGGTTTTTTTTTTTGTGTCCTTTCTCTTCTGGTCAGAAGCTTCTACAGGTTCTTCTTGATCAATGGAGGGATAATTTGTCCCATTTCCAATGCTTTTGTGGGAAGGCATTTCCTCACTGGAAATCATGGTGCTTCTATGGCTCTTGGTGAGCAATATATCATAACAATGAATTATCTGAGAAAAAAGAAAGTAGAGTGGCAATCAGGTATGTATGCTGAGATGGTGCAGTTAATTGTTTGAGATGATGGAGAACTTATCTTTGAGATGCAGGTTTATAAGGAATTAGTGGCTTGCCTCAAAGCATGGGTTTCTAGTTTGCTAAATCTAATATATATTGATGAACCTTCCCTTATCAATTAAATGGAATTTCTTTTTTTCAAAATCTAGAGTAAAAAGGGGGTGACAGAATCACCACCTGTGAAAAATTTATATAGATGAAAAGAAGTGTAATGTAAAAGAGTATTAGTGGAAGAACGTACCATGGAGGCGATATTAAAAAGCAATTACAGAGGCTGAAACAGCAAGCAGCAGTGGTAACAGCAAAGTCACAAGAAGAACAGAGGTAACCAGTAACAGAGTTCGAGCTAATAAGAGGAACAGAGACACCTGGTCGAGCAGAGAGTTTAAATCCCAGGAGTGGGCACACCATGTTAAATGGATTATTTAGCATGATATTAAAGTTCAGATTTGCTGAAGGTTACAAAGTTTGAATCCCCTTTATACTAATTATTTATTTAATTAATTTAAATATTATCTCGACTCATTTCAGTCACTGTGCTGTTATGGTCAGTCATTCTTCTGATGATCCTCAGTCACCAACTGTAGACCTTTTTAATAAGGATCCCTGATTCAGATCGAGCTAATTCACATTTCTCTAAGACAAACAAAACCACCTAATAAAATTGTAATCTCACTGCAGTCATGATTGGCAATTTAGAAACCTCTTAATTGTAAGTTGGGTCCACTATGCAAATTTTTTATTAAGTTCCTTGGTCTTGCTTGATGATACGTATTCCAATTCACTGACTTGTGACACTGATTTCCTCACCACCAGATGGTAGTTACGCATGATCATCTCTCATCTCTCTCTTTTTCACAATAATATGCAGTGATCATTTTATGACAGTTACAGTTCACAGAATGTTATCCATCCCCCAGTATTTCTAATTTTTGGTCTGTTTAAAGTCTCATTAACAAAACAGACACACAGAGAAGAAGTCACAGAGAGAGAGAGAGAGAGAGAGAGAGAGAGAGAGAGAGAAGTTTCATGCTACAGGCATTCAGCAACACCCAAATGCATATATTATAATTTGAACAGAGAGAGAAGTTTCATGCTACAGGCATTCAGCAACACCCAAATGCATATATTATAATTTGAACAGAGATGCAAATGAATCAAGGAAAGAAGATACCATTGTATTCTGAAGGGTTCAAAAATTTTTTCTTGAATCTACAAAGTATCTTTGTACAATGGTTCACATAATGCAGGTTGTGTTCAGAGACAAGTCATTCTATGAAAACATGATCTAAGACTGTGGGATTAGAAATGCGCAGTAATCCACCATTCTCTGTGTGGAACTTGAAAAGAATAACCAAATGACACTGCAAATAAATGAAATTTAGCCGTGTTACTTTTAGAAAGAATGGTAGCTCCAATATTGACGTGTCATCTAATTTCCAGTTCTCCACTGCAGCTCATCCCCCAGGAATCCAAGCAATTGCTTGAGTTTCTTTTTCATTTATATACATTCTTCTGGATCTCATCTAGCAGCGAACTGAATGCTGCTCTCCAAATGCTGCTCTCTGACCCACTGGAGAATAGTCTGTGCATCATTGCTAATTCTTCAAGGTTTGCCTTCTTCAACAATCGACCAAGTATGCGTTGAATCTCTCCTTCTGATGTAAGGTTGTCAATATTTGATTCATCTTGCTTCTTCCCAGTTAATTCCACACGAAACAACTTTTGTGCATTAGCCAGGCAACCACTTGCAGCAATATGGGTGCCTGAGGTCTTGGCAAGTTCTAAAGGCTCATCTTTCACATTGATCCCCTCAGATGGAGACGACATATTTGACCTTGATGCCCAATACTCCAAGCAACAATGATAAGGATCAAGAGCTTCAATAACCTGTTATCATTTAAGTTAGTCTTGTATCTTATTTTCAAGAAAGCTTTGCTAAAGTTTCTAATTGCTATTAATAAATCAATTATGAATTGCATTAACTCCTGCCAACCAGAATTGGATCCACAGGCTGACACACCTCTCCTCAGCCTTCTGGTTTAAACCTTGAAGGAGGCACTCATTTTCTAAAATAGATTCAGGCATTTTAGTCTACTTTAAATAAAATAAACTTATATGGAAGAATTACATTCTCTCTAGGAATGTAGAAAGTCTTTCATACAAGCAGTCACAAACTGTGGAGTTGTAATTGGGTTTAAACCAAAATGGGTCTAATCTCTAATTTCCATGCCAGCATATCAACAGTGATTTCCTATGGTAAAGCAGCTGAACTGTTAATGGATCCCAAATGGCTACTAAGTTGAAGATGGTAGACTACAATCATTGGCAGTGCAAATTTACTAATAACAACAACAAGACTCTGAAGATAGATCCATTAAGTTATCTAGAAGTAATTTGGAGGCAGGCAAACCTGAATGATTGATGGAGATAAGAACCCAAACATTTCAAGTCCATCCATAGTTTGAGTTTGCAATGGGGGAAGACCTTGCTTCCCTAGACCACGTAATCTGATGATCTCTTGATTCAATTTCTCTCGGACCATTTCCCAACACTGTGTAGCAGAAGCATGCATAAAGGAAATTCCCGGGTTCTCTTCTACCGTTACCTAATTAGAAGGAAACAGAACATAACAACATGCTATATCACTTAACAATTATAGCAAAGGGGATTCAAGCATTTCAAATATTACATAACCTCCAAAAAAATGAATAAAGTCCCTTGATAGGAATGCATCTTGGAGGTGGAAAAAAATGAATGCAATTTGACGGGATTAAAGCTTATTGGTTACAGTGGAGGAATAACCAAGTCATTCTTTAGCTTACCGTTGTTATGCTTGGTATGGAATACCATAGCAGGTATGATATTATCACAGTTAACAGTGCAAGTTTAACCATTATATTATTCAATTATAGGAGTATTAGGTAAAATAATATTGCTAATTTCATCCTCTTATTACAAATTCATATCAAATAAATTTTGCAATTTGACAAATGATTATATATTTAAAGTACAGCAAAGGCTCCTGCTAATTATGATTGTTGTAGTAAATATTTCATTTTTCTTGTGGATAAAGATGCATTATGTAAGGAAAACAGAAATTAGTGATGTATGGGTAAGCAGGGTTTACTATTGCTATAATATGTATGTCATCAATGTTAGCCTATAATTATTATCCTGAAATGCCCACCTTAAATAAAGGCCCCAGGAGTCCAGCATCCAGAACTTCTGAGATGTAGCTACATGTCGTCATTGGATCAACTACGCTGATGAATTTGGCACGACTTCTGTATCCTGCAAACACATTAGATTGAATTCTTCAGCATACTAGTTAGTCAACCGAAAAGGTTGCGTGATTGATTTTATTGAAACATACCTTTCGGGAATATGGCTTGCCTACTGCACCACTTCTTTTGAGGCAACACAGTTCCAAAATTAATAGGTTCAATGCAATATTTCCATATGTTGGGACCCTTTTGATCATGTCGATCGCATGCACTAGATTGGACTGAAATATCCCCAATGAGCTGACAGCCTTGACCATCTGAAGGTATGGATAAACAACGTGGCTGATGCTGAAGGTCAATACCAAACAGCTTTGGACTTGATTTACGAGAATATTCAGTATCTCTTGAGCAAGATGCTTCATTAGAATTTGTGATGGCAATGCCACAGGAAGAAGCCAACTCAGCAGAATTATTAAGGGACATCAAGGATCCAGATTCAGAACTTGTTCTGATCAGATTACTGGTTATCTGCAAAGGTTCATACACCTTGCTTTTATCCACACTATTATTAACAACCACCAACACAGGATTTGAGGAAAGGTCCTTTCTCAAAAAATCAGGACTCCAGTGCTGCTCTTCCTTGATGACAGAGCGATCAAGATTTTCTGGAGACGAGACTTTGGGATCTGTAGATTGTTGTTCTTTGTTGAGATCAGGACAACACCTGTCAACCCCTTCATATTTATTACTGTTGAGTGCAAGATTGGTTTTCAGTGGTGATGATCCCTGGCATCGAACTTCATGATGCTCCAAATTGATCACTTCTGATTTTGTAAATAAGGGTACTCCATCAAGGTTCCCACTTTCAGATTCCCTTGTTTTGCATGGTGCATTCATATTAAGGAATCCTTTTGTTTCTTCAAAATAGGTATGATGCTTCATGTTTGGCTCAAGATGGGTACTATCTTTTACCTGATCCCCATAATCTTGACTGTTGTCTTCAACATCTGTGATGTTAATATCAATTAATGACCTTTCTGGTTCCAAAATGCTTTTCTTCAGGGAATCTTTTGATTTCTTCAGCAACGTCATATGTGGAGGCAAAGCCAAACCCAAATCCTCCAAACCCCAGCACTGTACTGCCCTTGAATCCCCCTCTAGTGCAGCCACTAGAGTGTTTAATTCATCCAAGTCGTAGCGAAAGAGTAAATATTTCCTGCTAGACTCACAAGAGCATGCAAATTTTGCATGGTTTAAACATGTGAAACGATTTGGAGAGCACTCACAACCAGCAGCAGATAGGTGCAGATCATAAAAGCATAAGAAGCATTCTCTCTCACTCGATAAGTCAAAGTTCTTGTCCATTTTTCTAGATTTTAATATATTACAAACAGACTCCCTTCTTTTCTGTTCCATCCCGACTCTCACCTGTAAGGACAAAAGTACCTCTAGTGAATAAAAAGTTCACAAAATTTTATGCTCATGGGCATGCACACGCGCGCGCGCACACACACACACAGAGAGAGAGAGAGAGAGAGAGAGAGAGAGAGAGAGAGAGAGCAAATCCAGATATATACTTCACCTTAATGGCTTCAGTGAGTATGCCATCCTTTCCGCAAAAACTTTGCCATCTCAAGATTCCCAGGTCATTCCCCTGCAATTCAGACTGCTGCCTAAGCTCTCTAACAGCCTCCCGTGCAGCAGCTAGTAGTAACTTGTCATGGGACAAGGATGTTTTACGACGTTGCTCACTGTAGAGCTCCACAGCACATTGCCCATGTGGTAGCCAGTCCACAGGAGCAACATTTACTGCCTCCGCACAATTGAAGCCACAATTGAAACCAGAATGATAAGCTCTTGGAAATGTCAGAACAAACTCCCCTGAATTCTGAACAACACGGTAAACAGGTACTCCTTCTGATTTAAGGACTGAAGGAGAGAATTGTGTAACCTGCTCCAACAGGATCAAAAAATGAGTGAGATGCAATCACTAGATGACAATAAAGGATTTGAAATAGTAATCTAATGGTTTATGAATTAAATTTCTAATAGGAAGTTATCTCAGAATTAAGCAGTATACCAAGAAGACATGCTAACCCTGTTGGTAAGGTTCGATAGAGCAGCATTATAATGCTGCTTGCACCAGTATGACGCTAAAATCAGAATCAAATCATAAGATCTTAGGACTAAAAGCTAGTACAAGAGAGGAGAAATGCCTTAATAATGGCAAAGTATTTCAAAAGGCCAATCTCAAATAATCAGGGTATGCATGTAGATAATGGAAGGGAAGTGCAAGTTGAAAGCTATGGGCACTTTCTTTTATCTTAGATGAACTGGCTACTTCTATCTGGAGACAAACAAAAAAAATGTTTGATTTCAGAGAAAAACAGGAGCACTATTGATGCAGCATGAAGAATTAAGAGCAATTCCATCACCAAAATTAAACGTTAGATATCAATACGCAAATTGAGGGGAAACTAGATTGAAGAACCCTTTGTTCCGTGAAGTAAGTTCACTCCAAGAATTTTTATTAACATGTCAAAAACCAATCCCTTCATACAATGCATTAGAAGCATGTATAGGACATGACCCTCTAATTCGAGCATTAAATCCGGTACAAAATGATAATAGAAATGGGACCCAATAATAAAGAAAATTGCCAGAATTATTCAACTATAAATATAGAAACCTGGTAAAAATTTGAAATCATTTCCAATGAAAAAAAAACTGCTTGTTGAAGTCTTTGCTAGTGAATCTGCTGGCGCTTGTGAAGTTTAACACAGTCCAGCTGGTCATGGTACCAAACTAGCTACACTCTGTGTTGCATCAATTGTGGTGTGACATAAAATACTGAAACTAAATAAATTAATGCTAAAACTGAAATTGTTGAGCAGTACTTTTAAGCTCATGGTCCAAAATTGAAATAGATGAAAATTCAAGAAAAATATTATATTGAGGATTGGATGAGTATAGCATTTTGTCCAAGTCGACCATTAAGATATGTACCAAATGTAATTTATGTGCTATCCACAATTAATTCTTCAGCCACCATAAATCTTATTTTGAACCTTGTTAAGGGCTTGATATATGTTGTTGAATCCTTCTCTAACAGCTCAATTTTTTGGGACTAGCGGTGAATTATTGTGGTATCGCAATTGAAGGTTATGGTCCACATCCCTTTTAAGTAAATTTTCTTTAAGTCACTCATTGGTCATTTTGAGTCTTTTCTTCTCTTGACTTATCCCTAGTTGTTCTTGACTTGTTTATGCCTTCACATACATAGTATGGGCCACACATGAGGGGAGACGTTAGACCTGATGTATAGGTTCTCTACAAGTTGGTTTCAATTACATCAAACCATATAAATTTTCACTCAAAATGACTCTATGCTGATAGTTTGAGCACTTTGACATGCCATTCTCAATATTTGTTTCATCGCATGCTATTGCGGCTAATTCTCTCAACCAAGCTATTTTATTTTCATAAGGAATCCTAGTTTGTTTGGGATGCTATGGTCAATGGTATGGATGATGTTTTCAAAATTGTTGCCTAGAAGCAACACTTCTAGCATCAATTTGAGATGGACCTTAGTCCAGAACTACCTTTTGGATCTCATAGTCAAACTTCTCTCCTGCATATCATAATCGTCATACACCTTTAAGCTTCTCTCCTGCATATCATAATCGTTATACACCTTTAAGCATTCAACTCTGCCAATAAAAACCACTTGAAGGCATCAGTCAGAGTTTTGCATCAGTGACCGGGAGCACCCTGTCACTCTTTTTCTTGTCAGTTAACAGGCAATTGCTTCTACTTGATCATCTCCTAATCTGGCATTCCATGTGTCATGAAAGTTATCAGCCAGCTAACAAGAGAGCTTCATGTAATTCACTGCATCTCTCATGCACAATATATAAGAAGAGCAAGAAGCAAGCTATCATCTGTTGGTCCAACACCGGTGATGGTTCCTACATCATGCTTCACACAACTATGGGTCTTCCTCGACTTTGTCTCTATCTTAGACCTAGGTGTTTCCATCTAAGCTCTTATTTCAGTTTGTTAACTGGAGTGTTGTCAATACAAAACAATCTATCGTTTTAGTTTACAAGGAGACATAAGACATCATATCACATTCAACGTTTTTGCTTGGCATTTAATCATCAATCTCTTGATTTCTCAATCTAATTTACTAAGAAACAAGTGGATCTCTTCAGGAAGACTCTTACCACCATCACTATGCATTTTTACTATTACTGGCAAACTTTCAATCTAATTTCCTTGAACATTGGGAGTATTGTACAGTCATCTATTGGACTCATATAAAAATCATATATTCAAGTATCCTATGTTAGTACCTTTTGCAGAAAATGAATCACATGTCAAATTAACAGGATCATTGCTTCCTGTAAGTGTAAATATATCTGTCATTATCCCCAAAACATATTTGTTGCATAAGTTCAGTGTTCTATTACTGGCTCAAGTTTAAGACTGGGGATTCTGAGGGGCACCTAGAAGAATATCATGTTCCACTAAGATGAGAAACCATTGGAATAAGGCAACAGAAAAAAAAAAAATGATAACAACATAGAAAATTGTTTATGTTGTGTGACACAATTTTTATTTGACCAATTAAGATTGCCAGACCAGCTACTTCTTCACCCATTTAGTTGTGCCAAAGATTTCATTAGTGGAACACATAGTATGTTAAAATGCACTGACAAAATGGATGACATGCATTACTATCATTGCATCAGCTGATTAAAAATTTTCAGATAATATCACTAACACATGGTGTGGTTGCTGTGCCAATTCCAGCAGCATCCCATTTGCTGTTACTGAGGCATACCATGCCAAGCCGGCCTTTACAGTGTTGTACCAATACAAGGTCTAGTAATAAGATGTTAATATTTGAAATAATGGAATTTGAATATTCAGAAATAAACTTCAATAACTGTATATAATACATAATTGTCTACAACGCTGCATTGCACATGTAAGTTCTGATATATATATATATATATATGTATGTATATATATATATATACATACATATATATATATATATATATATATATATATATATATATATATATATATATGTATGTACATACATACATACATATATGTATGTATGTATGTATGTATGTATGTATGTATGTATTTATGTATGTTAAAAAAAGATAACTGAGCTCTTTTTTTTAGTTTTATGATTTTCTGAGCAATATTTGCTGTTGGTTTTTCCTTATCTCAATATTCCTACTAATTTTAAAGAGGTTCTTGATGAATCTGACTACTATTGCCACTTATGGGTATGAACCTCATTTAAGTTTTCAAGTAGCCAGTAACTGAACAGACAAGGTACAACAATCAGTAAGTGGTTAGTGAAATGAAAAACCAAATCAATATCAAACAAGATAACCATAACATTAAAAAATACCAGAATGTTGAAAATCTAGCAAAGCAATTATAAACAAACACTTCTATACAAGCTAAAAGGATTTGTATCATGCTATCACCATCCATCATTCAGCAAACTATTACAAAATAAATAAATGCTAACTAATATATTTGTGTACATGTTCAGATCTAATCATTTTCCAATAAGAAAGCGGAAATATGAGTGATTGATACTTGCCAGTTCATGCAGCAGATCAGGTTGTTCTTCAAATAACTTAGGTAAATGCTTTCTCATAGCATCCTCCAACTTCACAGCCCCACTACCAGGAACTCCATACCATACCTTAGGATCGCCAAAATGCATGTAATTCAGAGAGTAAAGGTGATGGTCTTCCACATGCTATTGGCATACACAAGGTCAAAGGATTGTAAGCTATCAATTTGAAGGAGGTAGAAAATATTGACATAAATACCAAGATAGAAACTATGGTAAGAATTTTATATCAAACTTATCAAGAAAAGAAACTCAAGAGCATAATTCAGTTGTAAACTTTATGCCCTCCTTTTATTTTTAACAGATTACTGAGTTATTTACTATTAGTTTATATCAATTGTCATACCCATAATGGAAATTGTTTAAGTCCCATACAATATAAACTTCATAACATAGACAAACCAAGCTCTTGCTTGATTGATGTTTATCACAAAATCGAGCAAGAACTTGAGCAATACCCATGTGGTGCATGTAGATAGAAAATGCAATGTGGAACATTAACAAAAAAGAAAAAATTTCAAACAGTTCAACTACATACCCAGCAAAATGAAGAAAGGCACATCCCCACATAAAGCCAAGGGACTAATACACCAGAGATATCTTCTCTTTCAAAGGAAAGAACAGAACCAGGAAGCCGTGGTAAATTATTCAAGTTCCAACCTGACAGCACACATAAATCTGAGTCATTCTTAGCTGAATATGGTGCTTTAGGAAATCCACTGCCAAATGTTCCAGTATCCAAATCAGCACCATAATGCACCTGCATTTGAATGAGAGGAGAGTATGATCAATATAGTTCCAAGGTTTTAAGAAAGAAGACCAGTAACAGTATCCAAACTTTATACCTCAACCTCTTCAGTTGGTTCCTCAACTATTCGCCAATATTCTCCTTCAATTTCGTCCACTGAGGGTTGCCACCTCTTCTCATGGTCGTCACTACCAAAAACTACATTTTCATTAGCATCTTTCATCCCAAAATACTGCCTTTTGAATTCATCACAGTATATCTGGAAGGTTTCCAGAGTGAAGTCTGAACCAGATTGAAAACCAAACTTTTCTTCTGTATCTGAGCCAACACAGTCGCTGGCTTCAGAACCATTAGAGCTATTGCGCCTACGAGTCATTCCAAATCTCAACCGTTTTCTTCTCTTTCTTCTCTTGTGACAGCGGTTCCGAGATCTTTTTTTGGTTGGCTCTCTATTTTGAAGCTTGTCAACTTGTTGCACTCGAGTAGTAAACTTAGCATGTTCCCAAAAGCTCTTCTCTTTTAGAGGGCAAGGCATTGTCCAAGAAGGGGGTGGTATAATGCGGCAGATACCATATTGTTCCGCTTTTGGTCGTATGCTTGCAATGTACCCAAGTGTATCTTTGAACTCCTAAGGAAAACAATATTTTATATAGTAAGGTATCTTAATCAATGATTCAAGTCTCAGCAAGACGGGGTTTAAGACGACCGAGATGTTTCATTCTAGAGAGATTTCGAGACCGATCTCTACCATCCCGTCCCATCCCATCTCGACCATAATATATAATAGTGTCAATTTTAAATAAATCTAATTTATCATAAAGATATAATATGTGAAGCTCAAATATATTTAAAAATCTAATAAAATACTAAAGTTTCACGAATATTTTTTTAAAGAAAAAGCATTCAAAGTAAGTACTGGGACACCTGACTGGGTGGAGCATCGAGATGAGATGAGACACGAGACGTCTCGTTTTGTAGAAAAATCGGGATACCTTTATCCCACGAGATTTAAAACCTTGATCTTAATGATATCCAACAAAAGGAATATATACATGGAGATATTACTCTACCTCTTCACTTGGATAAAATGCAGGAGCTTCATCAATGATAGGTTTGTGTGCTTCTTTTGGACGCCATCTGCATTTTGCCTGCTCCAAAATGTTCACCGTTAGGAGAGGCTGGCCAGCTCATCTAAGTAATAAAAAGTCTAACTTTCTAAGACAAACCTTTTCATATTTAGAGCTGCTTGGGCTTCTGTATACATTTTCACTTTGGCGGTGAGGTTTTGAAGAGTGATCCTGTGACAAAGCTATGATTAGATAACCTGACAAGTGAATTACTGGAATCAATTATTTTGTGCAGAATATGACAGCATTATCTGAAAAATAGGAGATAAAGGCACTTATTTCCACAGAATTGAGACATCCTCCATTTCACTTGATGTAGAATGGATAAGCCGTTCTAGATCAGGCCTTTGTGATTAGCCCACATCTTTATCTAAGTCAAAATATACTCAAATAATAATTGTTAGCTAATTAATAGTTGTTAATCTTTCAATATTTGTTTATGTACGTGGAACGTCTTTTACAGTTTCTAAGAGTTTCTAAGTTTCATTAATTATCATTCATCGATATGTTGCTTAAAGTTTACAAAAGTAGTAATTCATTGCCTATTAGGAAGTTGTAGGGTATTAATTTAAGGCGTATGAAGAGTCATCTAGCATCTATGTCAAGGAATGTAGCCAGGAAAGATAGGAAATGAAGAGTTGGTATAAAGTTTGAGTTAGTGCCATACATCCATATCAGTTTCTTCTACTTGTAATTGAAAGGCCTTGATACAGGTTAAATAATATATGGTAGATGTTTCAGTTTGTATGATTCAAACATCAAAGTGGCATGTTTTGGTCCTTGACTGCAATCATACTCTGATCCTTAATGTCATTATTTATGTTACATATAATTTAATCCATTTATTCAAGAAAACACTGCAGGAGTGGTGACTACAATGCAAAGAACAGTTTGCATCATGCCATTTGGAAGCAAAGAAATAAACCAGATAGTGGCATGTGAAAATGATTTTACTTTTTTCTCATATCAGAGGCATCCATGAAAATATTCATCAGTATATCATCACAAAAACCAACAAAGAAAAGTAGTGGATGATAAGCATACATACCTTGACAGTCTGTTCACACTCTGACTCTTCTTCTGAGCTCATATCAAATATACCATAATAAATATCAGTCCTGTGCCTGAGGGATCGCTTCATCCTCACTTCATCAGAACGACCAGAATCACCATTCAATTGCATGGATGGAGTCACAGTAGCATCCATAGAATGACTAGAATTTACTGCATCATTCTTTGGATCCTCTCTGAAGCCAATGGGCATATCTTGCAAAATGGTGTCTTGTCTTGGTGGTTCCAAGCTCTTTGGAAAGGATTCTGTCTCCATTAAAATTTATCTAAAAATAAAATGTTGTCACATGAAAGATCAGTGATCTATGACTAGAGAATGTCAGTACCCTAGTACATCACAAACATTGGAAATTAGATGACAAACAAAGTATGAACATGTCCGAAAAATGGCCAGCCAAGTCATAGGGAAAGGAAGATGGCTGCCTTTCACAAGGAAAGTTACACTTTCAGATTTGAGTTGCAATGACATTAAAAAATGTTCACAGAACAAAAAATATCAAATATCAACATGATCTATGGTGTTACTAGCATATATATCAGATTAACTAATGCTTTATAGCAAACATATTGACCTCCCATTATCTTCATATCTGCTATTTCTCATGTTGTGCTGAAGCAATATATTGTACTACAATAAACTACTTTACAGTTCGCTATTTCGTGAAAGTTATACTTCAAAAATTGTGGATCAGTGACTGCAAAATACGCTTATACCAAGGCAGTTATACATGGGCAAGACTTCAAAGTAGTTTGATGACTTCATTATTTTCTTATAATAAAATCTGGATGCACAGGTTTGGACCACTAACTAATCTTGGGGCTCAGAAAATAGTTCGTATCGAGGGAAATTTGGCATCAACTGATTAGCAGATCAGTGAGACCAACTAAAGAGGTCATCCTCTTTAGGGTGATCCAGAGAAGAGGGACAAGAATTCTAATAAGAATTTATCAAGTTTGACTTCCTGAGCCATGCCTATGCTCCAGAGTCAGAGGAGAACCTCATCATCTGAACTTTGCCGATCACCATGTGAGCACATCTTCAAAGATGAAGATCTAGGGCTACTATGCTCAACAAGATATTGGCACTAGGCAGTAGATGGGGATCCAGATATTTGGTTGAATACACAGAGCGCCCATAAATAACTACAGAAAGGGAGAGACAAGATGGACATCTAGAAATTTTATTTCAAACAAGAAACATGAAAACTATTTCTTCCATTTAAAAGTTGAGAGGGAACAAGTATGGGATAGCCAGTAATATTGCTTTATTTCTGCAGCAGTAGACTTGCTAAACTTGATTTACAACAAAATTTTGTTTTAGAGAAGGGTCATCAGTGATTTTCCTGACCCTTCTATCACAAAAGTTTGATATCGCAAGACATGGAGCCGGAGTTAGGAATCCTATTAATAAATTTCATGAGAACCTAATACTGCAGCTGCTAGAATTTATTATAACCTACAACAACTAACAAGTCTGCATACAATCTACTTTTTGCTTCATCGCTCATTCTTCTTGCATCTTATTCATCGCTCATTCTTCTTGCACCGTATTTCATATATTGTTCCAAAAGCTTCCAGTTACCCACCCTCCTCCTTGCAAACTTTCCTATATAGACTCAAGGCCTTATATTACTGTGCTATCTTAACTTTTCGACAACAATTTCATCTCAATTGAGTCTTATTCCCATTAATTTCTGCAGTTGAGTCCATAGACTTCGTTTAGTATCTCCCTTGTAACTGTAACCTCCGTGGCTTCACCTCAACATTTATGCCTCTATCTGCCCATTTACATGGTTTCATCATCTTTTGACCCAACATTGAGATCCAGAAAATATTTAATCTGATTATATACATTTTATATTTACCCTTTTCTGGTGACATGCAACAATCATGCTATACTTCAACAGACACCTGCATTCATCCAGCCAACCTGGCTACCTCATAAATACTCTTATTAAACTTCTGGTGGAACATTCAATCTTGTCACTTCTTAACTATGGAAAACTACAAGGGAACCAGCATATATCAAGAGTCATCATCCTAAGCTGAGCTTTCAACTCGTCAACAACATCTACAGAGATAATGGAATTAATCCTTAGGAAGAGGTTTAGTCTGCATTGTGAAGCCATCTCATGATGCAGATGGGTTCCATGGCAGATCCAACAGTTCCTGTGAATCTGACCCCTCCATGCAATTTATGGGGGCCATTGGATCTAAATCAACACCCTTATATTGCCCATCTGCATCATGAGGTCAATGTTTTTAATGTTGTAGGCCAGCAATTATACAATGTAATCCCATTACATTATCGATCTTCAAAAATTTGTCTTCAAGAAACTAGCAAGAACGATTTCATGAAACTGATCCAGAACTATAGGTCATCAGTCAACTTTATAAAAAATGGAAAAAAGTTATATTCCAGAAGACATGTCAGGGAATTTGCAAGAAAGCACAATTTGTCTGCGGCTAAAAAAAAAAAAAAAAATCAATTTTCGTTATGTTCAAGTGACAATGACCACATGAATGCATATCTTATTATGATGAGATGATGTTTGCATGAATGATGCAATGATGATCAGAAATCATATGAGACATGAGTTCCATCCATAATTTTCACATTTTTTTTATCAAGATATTTATCTCTCTAACAGATGATAATGTTAACATCAATTCTGTTGGATGATGAGTTTGTAACATCAATTCTATTGGATGACAAGTTTTTCCCCTTAGTTTTCTCCAGCAAGTTAAAGCGATTCAAATATATGGTCTATTTATAGACACCGTAGTAGAGGTACTTCAATCTTACCAAAGATGACTGCAAAGTTGTCGGTTGCCTTTGGAGGAAGCACATATGCATTCATTCACGTACTTCTTGACTGCTTTGATGCTGATAATGATAATGCACATGTACACCCTCCATCTTCCATACATTTTAGCTATGTTTCGGTACTTCACTTTGAGATTTGGGTCATCAGAACTTCCTTAACTGCCACTTAGAAAATGATCTTAAACCAGCTTCAGCAGATATGAGAGCTTTCGATGATATTACATTTGCTTCATAGATTCAAGCAAACATAAGCACTTTTCAACACTTAGGAGTTTTGTAATTTTCGATTTTATCCATGAAGCAGCTGATTGCAATGGGATTAATTTAGATGATTCTTCTACAGAAGTATACATGCAAAGAACTGAAAAGGAAAAACCTTTTCTGGTTTATGGGGTATTTACCCTGATTTGTTTCTGTGAAAATGGCAGTTCAAGTAAAATCTGAGGTGTTGGGGACTTGCAGTGCCAGGAATAAAGTAAACGTTTGGAAAACCATAAGGATCTGGTACACAGCAACCACCAAATAGATCTAACAACTCAGAAAGTGTAGACAATGGTAACAGCATAGTGCCACAGCATCAGCAGTGATAATAACTTTAACAGGTTCTGGGGCTACTCTCTCATCATTTGCATCTAAGAACTGGTGTTGAATTCCAGAAAAAATCATTGGATGAGAGCATCCGGGCCTGTTAGAGTTTGAGAAAGATGACCAGAGTCTGCATTTCTTCTCCAAATTGGATCTTTCATTTTGTTTGGATTTTATCCAGAGCAGAAAGGGTATTTTGTAGGGTTATGATCAATCTATCATAGTTTCTTCTTTTCATTTTCTATTTTTTACTAGGAAGCAAATAGGAGTGTCAGAATCCCAATTTCTCATGCACACATGCATCTCTTCGCATCAGATCAATCAAAAAGAAGAAATAACCTCAAATCTATAAGATTCAACATTTAGATCTGATAGATCAAACTGAACATAAAACGTTTGATATTATTTCCCCTTTGCAGGAAAGAAAGAAACAAAGATGTCACACAAATCTCACCAGAAATTAAAGAGAAGAGAAACAGCATCTAATTATTCCATTGCTGTTCAGATTAATTGATAACGTAAAAGATATTGAGGAAACCTAACCTCCAAGAGAACTGCTCCATAGACTCCAAAAGGTTCAATTCAGCAAGCCAAACAAATCCCCTCACCTCCTTGCAGGAGAAACCACCAAGAACTTGAGGAATCCTCCACCCGATCTACAAAATAAAGAACAATGTCATGATTAAAATCAGGAAAAGCCAGTCCATTTCAGAAAAGATCCACAACCCAACTCGCCGCACAAAATAAAATCCAACCACAGCCCAAGGGTCAATAAATCAAGATCTCACATGGTAATAATCATCAGAACACCAAATCAACCAAGGATCTTTCACAAGGTCATGCCCCATCCCAAAAAGGTGCCTAATTGAGATGATCCAACCATCATCTTAAATCTAATAGCCCCAACTCAATTCCACCAATAAAATCCACCTCCAATACCAGAATCTAGTGACAGAGAAGCTAAAAACTAGAAATCTCATCAAAAAATTGCACAGTTTCTAATGGTAGCTCTAATAAAACCATCACAATAAATCAATTAATCTAAAAAGCAAAAATTATGATCAATGAAATTCTAGGAATTAAAGGAGAAGCCATGAAACCTTTTCATAGATTTCAGAGCTGTCAATGTCCTTAGGTTGGACAGAGACCTTAAAAGACAGCTAAAAAATCCACATAGCTGCAAGGATTCCTCCTTCCTCTTTCTTTTTGGAAGGGGAAGTGGGTTTATTTTTTTTTAATATTCTACTTCTTTTTTTTTAAAAAAAAAAAATTTATGGCTAGAATGGGGAGGGGTCAACAGCACTCTTTGCACCCCCCCAACTGAAATCCAAGTCCAACCAACAAGAAGGAAAAGGGACAGATGCTGTGGCTACATGCATGCACATCATCATGTCATGGACGCATGAGCCCTTGATGTTCAACATATTCTCACCAGGACCATTCCTTGGGGCTATTTCCATGGGGTCTTAAGGTGCCATCACCGCTGTTGAAGTGACCCATTCATGTCGTTAGGGCACGCCATCATGCATCACATCCCGCACACATGCATGACCCAATCTTATACGCAACCCAAGATCTAGCACATGAGTACAAATACAGGGCGTTTGTGAACGTTAATTCCATCAAATTCATTGTTCTTTTGGTAAATTACTAAACTCCCAACATATTCTTTTGAGATGACTCTTAAGCAAGTTGGTTAATGATTGGGTTAAATAAGGTTAATATTTTATTTATTTAATTGGTTAAATTTGGTTGATTGCTTATCAAAATCATGCCTCTAACCAAATATTTTTTTTCTTTTTTCTTTTTTTTGACTAATTATGGAAGAAATTGGCTGACTTAAAAATAATATAATTGATATAACAAAATATCAAAATACATACAAATAACACATATTATTCCATTGAGATAAAGTTGATCAACCACTTATTTTATATTTTTTTCATTATTAATTTTAATAAAATAGAATCTTTTCTGAAATAAAATTTGCTATACTCTTTAATTTTAGAGCACTACTCAATCAAAAGAAAATAAAATATATTGATTAGAGTTGTTGCAGTAATAACTCTTACTGTAGAAAAAAAAATCACCTTTTACCTATCGTTTTAGCAAAACTCCTTGACAAATATATTTAATTTGATAATCTTTTCTTCTTCTCTTTTTTTTTTAACTTATGTTTCTATATGCACTTTAAATAGATTTTAAAATTATTCAATGCGCACATCATGTGCTTACTATACGACTATTACCATTTAAAATCCATACCAACATGATTTTTGCATCATGGATGGAGACATCACTCATTCATGTTCATATAATTATGATGATAAAGATATCAGATGAGGTCCATGTCCATAGTAAAAAAATATAATAAAATAACCAATTTTCCATGCCATACTCATATAAAGGATCTAATTTTTTTATAAAAAATATTTATATACAAATTAAAAACATAGTAGTTTATAATTTTTTAACCTCAACCCTTCCATCTTAACATCCAGCCTTTCATCTTACAGCCACCGGGCGGTGTCTGGATCCGAGCCGGCCGTGAGCAAAATAAAAAACCCAGCTGCGTGCGGACTCGGAAACCGACGCCTCGAAGGCCGAGGAACGGACACCGTCCATCTCGTGATTCGTGCGAGGCATCGGCTTCATACGGAATGATGACGTGGGCGGGCCGTACACCGGAAGCCGAAGGTCTTCTCGGCGCCCACGTTTTTATGGCCGGGCGGCAACCGCTTTAAGCCGAAACTAGGGGTGGACTTGTAAACCGTGGTCTGGTCTGTGGACCGGGTCAAAATTTGAACCCGACAATGGATGGACCACAAACCCCATTCCTCTAGATTATATATTTCATGGAGTAAGACCGGTTCAATTTTTTCATGAAACCGCCATCATCTCATCTTAGTTTCATAATTAAGATATAGTATTAAATATATATATATATATATATATATATATATATATATATATATTATATTATAAATATTATTAATATGTAATATTAAACTAATAAATATTGATGAGTATTATTGAAATAAATATAAAATATTTATATAAAATATATAAATTTATATAAATATATTATATTTATAAAAAAAATTTATTTTTAAAAAGCAACCATCCAAATAGGAATTTTGAAATTCTAACTTCTGAAATGTTGTATTTAAAATACTGCACTTTAAAATTTCAGAAGCTTTTAAAATATATAATCCAAATACAATCTTAAGTCTCAAAATAAAAGATACTTCTTTTACTTTTTAACAACTCAATAATTTTTATATTTAAAAAATAACAACATATATCATTTGGTATGAAAAATATATTTCAGATTTTTTTTATGTTCACGTTTGATGTAAAATGTTCCAAGCCTGACTAATATCGAAACCATATGGCTTTAAGAATTATAAACACTTTAAATTTTTTTTTTCGATTCGATATAAAATTATTTTAAAATATTATATTTAAAAAAAAATAAGTTTTTTTTTTTTTGACTAAAAGGTCTTTTTATAACCAAATGGGGCCTTGAGTGAAGGACGGGGTCAAACTTATAAAATGGTCTCATATACAGCTTAGGATAGTATTTCAACTGGGCATCTCAATGGAGGTCGCATTTGGACAAATCATGGGGTTCACTATTTTGAAATTCACTCTTAAGACAGTGATGCATTCCAACTCCCAAATCTTAATAGAGATCGCATCTGAATGGATCAAGAAGTTCACCACTTTGAAATTCCCCTTTGAGATTTGGTTTCTTTGGATTGGATTCCTGCACACACTCTGCTCAACTCTGAATGAATCAATCCAATCAAAAGCTGGACATTCTCACCTCTTATTTTGACTGAGTTTGTAGGTTTATATATGATTTGAATTGAATTTCTAGGAATATTTTTTTTAACTTATATATATATATATATAGTTTTGTATTTATATAAATATCATCTGATATTGATATTTTCATTATCTAAATTATTTTTATATTGAAGTACCTTTATTATATTTTATATTTATACAGTTTGATTCTTTTTTATGTGTCTTCATGAGTGAACTTGGACGATTGCACCGATCTACTTAGATTATTAAATATATGAAAGTGAATCAAGCATTTATGTTTTTAAAAATTAATGAGGATTAAAAAGCTTATACTAATTCTTGATTATTTTTTTTTTATTCTTTTTCCTTGTTGCAAAATTGAAAAAGATTCCCTTTGAAAGGTCTTTAGGTGGACGACGCTTATGGAATACCTTTGGACTGTAGTCTCTCTAGCACAAGAGGTGGTCCTCCCAACGACGACGAAGTCAAGCAAGAAAACTAGCTCTCGGGTGGAGTAATCAAGGGAGATTCTGAGAAGGTTAGCTGGCACCTTTGTAAAGTAACTTGCTTCCAGTGATGGGCTACATTGTTTTTTTTATAGAATAAAATATTAATAAATATCTTATAATTTAAGCATTATTAAAATAGATCATATGATTTAAAATATTATAATTAATTATCATGCATCCTAAGTTTTATTAAATTTTATTTATATAGTTTCAAATTACTCCTATATATTTTAAAATTTTACACTTAAGTATTTATGTGTTTTAAACATACATATCAAACCGTATGGATATAATTCGATAAAACTTAAAGTATATGAGAGTTAATTATAATATTTTAAATCTAATTTTAATATTTAAATTATATGATATCAATCTGTATTTTATTTTTTTATATCAGATGTTGGCATGTACGTGGTTATTAATTTTACCTAAGAATTTTCACTCCTAAGTATTCTCCACGAAACTTATATGCCTTTCATTTTGTGTGTGTCTCTTTCATTTATCATTATACGAAACTTAGGCGAAAATTTAGCTGGTTTTAAAAAAAAAAGTAAGAGAGACAAACGCAAGTTGTACGATTTAAAACTGTGCTTAAGTTCCATCCTTCTCAAAATTAATTTTGATGGAAGTGGGAAGAAGAATGGCTGTGCTGGCCGTGCTGCATTGGTTATTAGAAATCAAAGTGGTGCTTTATTGGCTGGAGGTCAAAGGAAGCACTTTAATACTAACGTATCAATGACAAAGCTATGTGTGGCCTGGGAAGGAGTCAAATGTATTGCAATTAAATTCAAAGCTGCTGGAATATGACTGGACGGTGGTGATTCTCAAACAGTCACTGGTTTGACATCCAAACTCCCCACTTCAGACGTCTATCCCTTGTTATTTGATATCTGGCACCTATCCTCACAACTGTCTTGTTTTCATCTTTTCCATGCATGCAAAGAAGGCAACACTCCAGTAGAGTGGATTGCTGTGTACGTGGCTTCTCATTTTATTTTTAGATGTCTCTGGATAAGCATTGCTGGTCCTTCCGAACTGAAGCCTTAGTTGTATAATGATTCTTAGAAGATGTTTGATTTATGAATTGAAAGATTTCATTCTGATATTATGTTAGCAGGTATATATTTTCTATATTTTAAATATGTAGGTAAGTAGAATGCTTGCATTTGGCTCGTGCAGTAATCTAATTATAGAACACCAAGTATTTTATATTAATATGTTTGATTGACAAAATAGGTTACCAAAAATCTGATTGAAAAATATATTTAAATTTCAAAAATATCCTTATATTGTAAATTAAAAATAAATCAAATCAAAGGAATATTTTTAAATATAATAATTATATATTATATAAAGTATAATATAAAATTATTCTAATTATGCATTACATCAAATTTATATTATATTATATTTTAATATAAATAATTATTTAAAAATATATTATTATTATAATTAAATATTTATAAATATAAAATATAAAAAATTATAATTATTTAATATAATTTAATATTTTAAAATATTCGTATTAATAATATTAATAATATATAATATAATATATAATATTTAATATTATCATAATAATAGTTTTATATATTTATTATATTAATAAAAATATTAATATATACTTATAATATGAGGTAGATTTGGTTCATTCGAATGTAGCCAAGTTTAAGATCCGATCACCTTTTTCACCTTTTAATCCGCACGAATCTCGAAGCCACTCTATTTTTTTACTTTTTTTTGTCTTTGAGATTCGTGAATTAAATGGATTAAAGGGTGCAAAAGATAACCGGATCCAAACTTGGCTACATTCAAATGTAGCCAAGTCTACCTCTTTATAATATAACATATATATATTATATTTATAATATATATTATTTATTATATTATAAAATAAAATAATATAAATAATAATATGATATTATTACAATAATAATAATAATTTAATGTTATTATTAAATTATATTAACCATAATGATAAATTAATATTATATTATGTATTATATTACATAATATTAATTCTACATAAAAAATAAGTATAAAAATAATATAGTGATAATTATATAAATATAATTATATTGAAAAAAAATATCATATATAATTCAACATAACATTTTCTTATTATTTATATTAATATATAATAAAAAATTAAAATTTCAATATAACTTATTATGTTATAAAACTTGTAATATTGATTATATATATATATATGTTTCATAATAACTTTTATATAAAATTAATTTATAGTTATATAAAATAGAAGTTGTTTAAGGGACTTTTTTGTTCAAAAATTTTGGAGTTACGTTTTTCTTAGATGTTAATCTCACATTATCATTCCTTTGATGGTAATTACATTATTATATTTTGTGGTAATGTGATTTTTATGGGCATCTTGAATGTTCAAATGAATGTCTGAGTTTGTTGAAGCAAACATAAGGATTGTAAAATATTCCCACAAGATATCTTAGAATCTTTCAAGATTCCATGAATCAAACATCTCCATGTAGATGTGTTTACTTTTCCTATCTAGAAGGATGAACTCATTTGTTGCGCCAAAAAAAAAAAAAAGCGATCGAATGAAACAAGTAAAATATTTGATGGATCATTGTGATCCCTTTACTAGGTGAAATATTTGATTTTTTTTTTTTTATGTGTACTGTCCCATTAATATTGTAGACTAGCTTCTCTTATTTCAATTTTTATTTATAGGAAAGAATAAAAATAAGAATATATTGTCCAAAATTGATAAATAATTTCTATAGACTTGAGCTTATGGGAGCACCCCCAGATAATTAATAAGTAGTTAATGGTAAGAATGTATTAGCATGCTTGTTCTCTTCGATCACTAATTTATTTTTTTAAGAAAATTATAGTGGAAATTTCTAGTTGAGAAATATGGCTTTCGGAAAAGCCCAATAAAACAAATTATAGGAGAAGGACATTAAAGATAAAGCATAGTTTAGCTCTAAGATCCTTTGCCATCAGACATATTTTGGAAGAAATAGGTACGAAACCTTCAGTTCCACTCTTTTTCTCTCCTACTTTACCATCATCCAGTTTAAATAGATACTTAGCTGAATCATGGTAAAGTGGGAGAGAGAAAGAAGGGAATCGAAGGGTTTGTACCCAATGAACCTTACCTAAGTTCGGTCCTTTTGTAAGTAGAAAGTTTATTAAATTGACACCAAGAAAGATACTAACATTTGGTCAAATATTTGGATTAAGGAGTACCTTGAATCTTAATCTTTCTATTTTGTTTGAGATTGCTTTAAAAAAATAAAGCCAGTCTTGCTTGCTTCCTTGTAGGAAAAGGGATAAATTTGAGTTAAAAGTGGACTTCTAGAAGACTTATGGATCCCAAGCAGAGGCTCTTTTGTTACCAAGGAAAAAAAAAAGGAGAGGTTCCCCTGGAATCATGCAACTTAGCATCAAGTTATAACTTATAGGGGAAAGACTCTAAATGTTAAAAATTAAGAAAAATGTGGATTTTAACATGTTCTCTCAAATTGTAAAGAAAGATACAATGTCTAGTTGCAAAGCTTATTTCCAAAAATTTAGCCCATCTTATAATTAATAAATTTGTGCGCATCATGAGGTGCCAAGCTAGCTTTAAGGGAATAAGGATTTAGTTTTGGACTTGGGTACTTACTCAAATTGCAGCAAAAGAAAAAAGATTGTTGATCATTTATTTGAGACATACAGCTTTATTTTGAGCATAATAGTCATTTGAATATTTACTCTATCTAAATTAAAAATAATCTAGAACCTCTTGGTCATGGTTGTTCTTTGAGCATATTGCTAACTAAGGATCAAAAAAAAAAAAAAAACCTGATAATTCTAGCTAAGAAATGCAATAGATCTAGTTGTAATATCTTTTGCATTCTTTCTACAATTGAAATTGAATGCAGAAACAATGGTTTAGCGAGATGAAGATTGGGATCACTAAAAAATATAAATGTTTACTATTTTTTATTTTTAGAAATGGCTATAAAATTGATAGGATTGCAAGAGCTTGCATTATTCATAATAATATACTATGCATTCTTATTTTCTTTGAAATTACTGCTACCATGTCCTCATTGATGACTAAAGTTTGGCCTATCCACGAAGCTTTAATCTAAAGCAAAGCTCCAAATTTCTCTTACATCATCACTGGGGGTTGTTACGCTGCACTTATTTAGCTTCCTAACACTAATAAATTAAAAGTGCATCATATGCAATTAGACCTATAATTTTGGACTGTGCATCCCTATTAAATGAGTTTTAAGTTAGCATTGATCAACATTTCTTGAAAAAATGCAATAAACTAGCAAATTAAGACTCTATTTGGGATAGTTATTAGAAGGGCTAACAATAGTTGTTTAACATCAGCTATTTGAGATAGCTATTTTTCAACAACTGGAATCAATAGCTATTCCAAATAGAACCTAATTAATGGGAAGGTCATCAGGCAAAAATTTTGTAAGGAAAGGTTTCTATTATGTTGAGTTGAGGAAGCTGCCATGATGTCTTTGAGGCTTATACTTAATTATGAGATTATGTGGTTTGATTTGAACCTTTTCTGTGGTTCAAAAGAAGAGGAGGCTATGATATTATCTTCCATCTAAAAGTACCAAGTATGATAATTCTCATTCAGTTTAAGTTATGTTTTGTTTTATTTTATCGTACTCAATAACTTCAATCTTATAAGTACCATTTTAAAAAAATGTATAATTTTATTTTGCATCTTTGTACCATCTATAACTAAAATTACTCAGCCTTGTATCACATGACCAAACTTTTGGCATGCAAGTCTTAGAAAGCATTGCTTATAACTTAGGCTTATTTGATTTGGTATGATGGAAGAACTTATATTGGAGTGGGTTAAGCTAAATAGATTTTTTTGATTTGAGAATGCCAAAATATATGGAGATTTTAAAGATTGAGAAAGATAAAGAGGTGTTCTTTATTAGAAAGCCAAAGAAGGGGCTTGTTTTACATAGTTATAGATGATCTAATAGGTTTTGGATGGATTGTTAGGTTTATCTTTAGAAAGAAGGCAAGAGCACACTTTTGATCCTCAAACTTTCGCTTTAAATTTATTTTGATCCTCAAACTTTTGATTTTATCAATTTAATTCTTCATATTTTAAGAATATTGCATTTATAATATGAAGATAGTTAAAATTAATAAAGTAAGTTATTCTATCAATTTTAATTAATATCATATAATAAACGAATGAAGCATTCTTAGAATTAAATTGTAATAGCTAAAAGTTTGAAAATTAAAAATGAATATTTGAAGATTAATAGGATATTTTAGCCTAGAAAGAAACATATTAGTTTTACTTAAAAGGTTGTGTCATAAAAAGTGAGTTTGGAGACTATAGCATTACAACTTAGTGGAAGTTGGTCTAATCATTCATACCCTCACAATATCTTTTAAGTGGATTTGGGCCAGTGAGGATGAAAGAGCTCCACCACATCAAATAGGGACTTGCTATCTTCATTCAAACATCACTGCATTGCTTGAATATTAATTCTATCTTCTTTTTTTTTTGATTGTAGGGGAGATTTAATAGTGTCAAAGATACTACACTTCTCTAGCATCTACAGACAAGATAGCATTCAGCTCTGTCGGAGATGTTCCTTGCCAACTATTAGGAGTAGAGATAAATACTGCTTAGTTGGCAAGGAGGTCAGCTGCCTGATTTTCTTCATAGAGTATATGTTGAGCTACCACAGGTCCTCTTACAAGGAATAGTTACTTAGTGATGTCTCAAGTAGTACCAATACTATAAAGATGGTGAATCAGATTGAATCCATTTAATCACAGTGGTAGAATCTTCTTCAATAATAAATGGACATCTTGAAGTAATAGACATGATTTGCTGAATCCCATATCTAGCCTTTATCAACTCAGCTTGAGAGACAGAGACATCTACTTGACTCCCATGAATTAAGCCATTAAAATTTAGCTTCAAATATCCCAATCGAGGGGGACACTAAGAGACAAAGTAGGAGTAAAGGGTCTTACAGACATAGGAATAGAATGTCCCTAGCTACTACTTTATATTAATTCGACTATCATCCCCTTTATACCAGGTTATGAAGGGCCTTAGCTCCCTTGATAATCTTAGGTGTTTAACATACATAGAACACTTATATTTAATTGTTATTTTAGAAGAGCCAAGGCACTACAATTATCTTGACAAATATGAAATTACTAATACTCCCATTTAGCTTAATGAAAACTTGACATTAATATAGATGAGCCATTAACAAGCCAACTTGCTATCAAGAGTTATTGGATGTCCTACTCTATATCTTATCTCATAACATAATGTTGCTAGTGTAATCCATATTATTAGTTAATTTGCTCGAACACTTATATTTTTCTTTATCACATAATGCTTGTATTTAATTGTTATATTAGGATTTTATGCATATTTCGATGCAAATAAAGTAATAAAATTCACCAACCAATGCTACACTATTATATGTTTTATATTTTTGTATAATTTTGCTATCTCTTAGCAAACTAAAGAACTAAGTAGTTGAACAAAAGGAAAAAGATGGCCATGAGTAGCTCATGCAGATGCTTTGTATGAATATCTAAACCATCACATAGCTATCACATGTTAAATATGGGTACAATCTTAATCCATATAGCCAAGATAAATTATACTTATGTGTTCTTACAAGCTAAACCTAAGCAACAAAACCAAACTACTAAGTAAATTATTCACATCATTATTGTTGTTACTCTTGCCCATCTAAAGGAGAGAAATTAGAGAATCTAACTAAAGAAACTTGGATCTTTGTAAGCAACAAGTAACCATATTCAAATTAGAAAGTTGATTTTTTAATGTTTGGAGTTGCTAGTTTTTGCTTGAGTGCTCGTTAGGCATTTTTTAGAAAAAATTTTATAGAAAAAAATAAATTTTATCACGTTTTGTTGATAAAAAAATTTGTATGAAAAAATAATTCTGTAAATATTTTCTTGTATTTGATTGAGGATAATTTTATAAGAATTTGATTATAATACCCCTAGAAGAGTATATAGGAATTAATATTATGTTATATTATATTAGTAATATTTTATTTATAATATAGTATATAAGATATACTATATAATATTATAATATTAGCTTATATATTATAATACGTGATATAATATAATATAATATATATTATATTATATTATATATGTAATAGTAATATGATAAAATATAATAGAGAAGGAAATAAAACAAAATTAGTATAGTAATTTTGAACTTTTGGTGCTAGCAAGTTTTTCGATGGAGAAAAGGAAAATATATGTAGACCTCATCATCCATTTCCTTCCACTTTTCAATCAAATGTTAGCAAATAAGGGTGAAAAAAATTTTCACCCTTATTTTTTCCCCAACCAAACGAGCCCTGAGCAATTATCGACTAAGACTCCTAAGCTAAGTTCATTGTATTCTCTCTCTCAACTAATCCAAAGCAAAACTTATTTTTTCATTCTTATTTTCCTCCCTCCAAGCAAATGAGCATCGAGTGATTTTCGATAAAGGCTTCTCGGCTAAGTTCATTGTATTCTCTCTCTCAACTAACCTAGGGCAAAACTTATTTTTTCATCGTTCTTTTCCCTCTAACCAAACGAGCACCGAATGATTTTGGACTAAAGCTCCTAGGTTAAATTCATTGTATATTATATTATATTATATTATATATGTAATAGTAATATAATAAAATATAATAGAGAAGGAAATAAAACAAAATTAGTACAGTAATTTTGAACTTTTGGTGCTAGCAAGTTTTTCGATGGGGAAAAGAAAAATATATGTAGATCTCATTATCCATTTCCTTTCACTTTTCAATCAAATGTTGGCAAATAAGGGTGAAAAAATTTTCCACCCTTATTTTTTCCCCAACCAAACGAGCCCTAAGCAATTATCGACTAAAACTCCTAAGCTAAGTTCATTGTATTCTCTCTCTCAACTAATCCAAAGCAAAACTTATTTTTTCATTTTTATTTTCCTCCCTTCAAGCAAACGAGCATCGAGTGATTTTCGATAAAGGCTTTTTGGCTAAGTTCATTATATTCTCTCTCTCAACTAACCTAAAGCAAAACTTATTTTTTCATCGTTCTTTTCCCTCTAACCAAACGAGCACCGAATGATTTTGGACTAAAGCTCCTAGGTTAAATTCATTGTATATTATATTATATTATATATGTAATAGTAATATGATAAAATATAATAGAGAAGGAAATAAAACAAAATTAGTACAGTAATTTTGAACTTTTGGTGCTAGCAAGTTTTTCGATGGAGGAAAGGAAAATATATGTAGACCTCATCATCCATTTCCTTCTACTTTTCAATCAAATGTTGGCAAATAAGAGTAAAAAAATTTTCCACCCTTATTTTTTCCCCAACCAAACGAGCCCTGAGCAATTATCGACTAAGACTCCTAAGCTAAGTTTATTGTATTCTCTCTCTCAACTAATCCAAAGCAAAATTTATTTTTTCATCCTTATTTTTCTCCCTTCAAGCAAACAAGCATGAGTGATTTTCGATAAAGGCTTTTTGGCTAAGTTCATTGTATTCTCTCTCTCAACTAACCTAAGGCAAAGCTTATTTTTTCATCCTTCTTTTCTCTCTAACCAAACAAGCACCGAATGATTTTGGATTAAAGCTCCTAGGTTAAATTCATTGTATATTATATTATATTATATATGTAATAGTAATATAATAAAATATAATAGAGAAGGAAATAAAACAAAATTAGTACAGTAATTTTGAACTTTTGGTGCTAGCAAGTTTTTCGATGGAGGAAAGGAAAATATATGTAGACCTCATCGTCCATTTCCTTCTACTTTTCAATCAAATGTTGGCAAATAAGAGTGAAAAAATTTTCCACCCTTATTTTTTCCCCAACCAAACGAGCCCTGAGCAATTATCGACTAAGACTCCTAAGCTAAGTTTATTGTATTCTCTCTCTCAACTAATCCAAAGCAAAATTTATTTTTTCATCCTTATTTTCCTCCCTTCAAGCAAACGAGCATCGAGTGATTTTCGATAAAGGCTTTTTGGCTAAGTTCATTGTATTCTCTCTCTCAACTAACCTAAGGCAAAGCTTATTTTTTCATCCTTCTTTCCTCTCTAATCAAACAAGCACCAAATGATTTTCGACTAAAGCTCCTTGGTTAAATTCACTGTATTCTCTCTCTCAACTAACTCAAGACAAAATTTATTTGTAAAAAATTGAATGGATGGTTGATGTCCATTGTCTGAAGCAAGAAAGAAATCTTGTGCAAGGGTCCCTCTTTTCATGCATGAATCTCATAGCATATAAGAAAAGGACAGCACTGATGAAAGCGATATAAAAAGGAGGAAAAAAATATAAGTGATTTATAGAAGTAACATAACAAAAAAAAAAAAAAAGGGTTAAATAAAGTATCACTCATAAGAGCAAGCAGCTTCTCACTCCAAAATTCCTACTTCGGTTGGAGCTGACGCTGGAGCCGAGTAATTGTTACGCTGGTGTGGGATTGGGCCGGGCCAAGCTCTCATATCAACATAGAGTTACCAGGCCCAAGTTTGGCTCGGCCCAGCCTAAGGCCTAAAAATGATCAAAAAATTTGGAGTTCGCTGGGATGCCTTCTTTGAGTCCCACTGTATTCATCTCAAGATTCATCAAAATCCTTGCCTCTGACCAACCTCCAGAATAGCAGCAAAAGCTCTATTAGCTTAATCACACCCCAGGACTCTCTTGAGCATGACTTTTTAAGCACCTTTCTCTCTGATAGTCTTGCTAAGTCCTCACATTCCAAGAAAGGAGTAACTTTGGTCAACATTTAACCACTACAGGCCCATGCAAGGACCAATCAAATAACAGAACAATATAAAGTACCCAACTAACATAACACCTAACTCCTTTCCACCCTGGGTTACAATAAAATAGGATACAAATCATCTCTTAAGTGTTGTTTGATCTTCTTTTTAAATTATTTTGTTATTCTTTTTGAATTTTTCCTTGAGTGAGGGAAGGGGTGCTGTAGTTCTTTATAGTATTCTCAGGAGGCAACAAGAAAAATCCTTTCCATAATGTTTCTTCTAGGACATGGCAAGTCCATAAAATTGTGTCCATATCCTCTATGACATGGTCATATTCTCTCTCTCTTCCCCCCCACCCTTCTGTTGACCTCAGACCATCTTGGTGCTTGGGTGCAAGCAAGCTTCCAGGAAGTTATGTAAGCCTATTGAGGGCTTAAATAGCACATTTTATCTAAATAATGAAGTAAAATGGAGAAAAAATGCTTATGTTTCAACATAAACAGAACTCTTGGATTGCTTATAAATACATGGCTGTTTTAGTACAACAACAGAAGTGCAGCCATGGAAATTTGCTTCTATTTTTTGAGTATCAACCGTTGCTTTTTTCCATGGAGTGGTGTTTTAGTTGAACAACATAGAGAGGCATAGTCTCTCACATATAACTTAAAATAGTTAAATCATAGAGAGAACACCAAGGCAACATATATATTTTTTTCCTTTTTCCCTTTTTTTTTTTTTTTGAGGAAACTGCATGCATCATTTTTTCTAATGTCTCTGAGACTTGCATTCTTTGATGAGTAGAATGCGACAAATGACAGCAAGTGTACCATAAAAGTATTTTGATCCAAAAACACTCAACTATGGAAAATGATGCCACACTTTTCCTCATTTTGTAGGTGACCCAAATTTCAGAGTATAGTTTTATTTTGTTGGAGCCAGGTGCTCATGATACTACCTATCAAGCACAGGCCACAGGCAATGGTGATCCCTTTTTGGTTTTATTGTTCAGACTTTCAATGAGTTATTAATTTTGATTCATGAAACTTAAGATGGTGATTAATGGAAATCAGTAGCTTTCCTGTATACCTTCAGCAGCTGCTGGCCTCTGTTATTATTAATTCTTTTCTTAAATTTAAGAACTCCAGTGATCGCATCTGTGCACACGTGCATTTGATTTATTTTATACCCCACAAAACCTCATATATTGAAGACAATGTCATAGCCATCAGAAAAATTTTTGAACTGTCTCAATCAGCTGGAATAATAGAAAAGCTTATGGCATGACATTTTTAATAACTTATGGATCACAAATAATGGTATTGGGATCTTGATGCAGAATTTTTAATAACTCAATTATTCAGTGTGATGACTTGCATAGAAAAGAGTTCATCAAATTCAGACTTAGCCTCTCTCTCTTCTTCAAGTGTTCTGAAACTGCTTTTTTTCTGGGTGATAGCTGTATTCTGAACCTAGCTGTCCACCCTCAAAACCACCCTAGTACCATGGAAGCTTTTGCATGCAAAGCAAGTTTCATGATCAAATTTTCTGGCAGTGTTTCTCTGAGTGGTGTCTTTGACTTTGTTGTGCTGTAATATGTTAAAGTGGTCTGAGCTCATCTACTAACCATATAAACTCAACCAGTCATGATCAGGGATTAAGACTAACCAATGATACAAAAGAATTCATTTCTGAGACTCCTGCATTTAGTTAGTTTTGATGTAAGTTTCACTTGCCAAATATAGTTTTTAAGAGGTATACACTCGTGCATCATAAATATTATTCATTTTAGACCTGATTGGTACCCAGGATCAAGTGCCATGATGGTTTTTCAGATCAATTGCTTGACGGTGTTATCTCACAACACCAAACTGTGAAGAGAGATTCTGATTGCTTCCATCACATATTGTCATACCTCAACCTACTCTACTTGTTTAAATTTGTTATATTAGGGAAATGCACCCTTGAGCGGCTCGAAATCATTAACTAGGCAATCTAGTATGCATCAAGGACACTTCGAGTTGACAATTTGAATTTTTAGAATGAGGACTTACGTGGTACTTGGATTGGCTTTCATTGATTTATTCTCCTCTACAATTTAGAAAAAAAGAGACGTGATCATTCGCATAAAGGATTAGGCAACTTGGGCAATTAGTCATCAGCTTACTACCTATCATGTTTGACTTCTAGTAGTGCATATAGTACCTGATCATTTGTTTATTTAGAGTCATAAAGATGTTTCAACTCTGCTCGTGCAAACTCTGAAAACCTGCTGCATCTGATGTAAGAGGACTGCAAAACCAACAGCCTTTCTTCTTGGTCATTTTCATGAGTGTCCAACTTGACCTTAAAAAAATTCTATGCTATCATTTAAGCTGATATTTCAGTCTTATCAATTTCTCACTAGCTGATCTCATTGGATATGTATACAATGTTTTTTTAAAGATTTTTTATCATGCAAGAAAATTAAATGCAATATGGTGACCTAACTGCTAATCTGGTGCAATTGTAGTTTCACTAGTTAAGGCCTCTAATCTTTTAAAATGATGAAGATGTGTTTCTCTTATTTCTTTGCTGACACAGTTGTATTTGTCCTGATAAGGGGCATGGGCTGTTTCAGCTTCTGAGCAGCAGGCCAGGTGATTCATTGTTACTGAAGGCTGCGGCAACAAAGTCAGGATCTTAGCGGAAGTCTACCCATCAATGAGTAGGTTACAGTTGACCTGACTTGTTTTGTTTTTAAATGGTCGAATGCGCTCAAAATCAAGTCATGGTCTTTTATTAAAGCCTTTCCCTGTTCCACTTGCATGAAAATTGTCTCAAGCTAGTGGCACTTGCTATTTTCTAGATTAATTATGTTGTAATCTTTTTTCAATGATGATTTCGATGACATCAGGAAGTACTTTCCATACAACAGTTTTATAGAAAGACTAAACATCTTGTTAATTTCTGAAAATTCCAATAATATGATCGATATAGGATGGCACTGCACCCCACTCAAGAATATACAACATATGTTTGCCTTGTTTCACCTGCCAATCTGCTTGTTGGTTCACCTAAGTACAAATATTCTGGCATCAGCTTCCTTGGAAATTGGCCTCAAATTCAATCCCCCCCTCAGACACATCACCTCTGAGAAACACATCACTCACATGGCATGATTCCTTTGCTCTCTTTCAGCTCTTTCATATGTGGTCCTTTGCAGCCTCACAGTTCTACATGTCATATACCATCACCTAGACAGTATATTTTCCTGAAGGACTTCAGACTTTTGCACGGATTATTAAGGATGGTGGTGTTTTCAGCTGACAAGCTCTTATTTTTGTAGTAGCCTGGTGTTGTTGATATATGAGCTGGATCCATTCACACCTAGTCTCTTAGAGTGCATTTGTCTTTTCTGATGGAACTTGGTTTCCTTTTCTGACTGTGACTTGGATTCATCTTCCTCATCAAATGGGAATAGAGGCCTTGCCACATGGTTAAATAATTTAAGTATTTAGAGTCTCAATTCAGTAGGTTGAGATGAGGTCGACAGTTGTGTTTGCATCCTCTAGTAGTTACCTAACTACATTGACTCTTCTCTGCAGGTCTTAACTCCATGGTTCCATGGAGGCAGCAACCACTTCCATGACCACACGGCCATTATATATCAAGCCATTGGTGGATGGAGAATATATAGGCTTGACATTAAGCACTTTTCTAATCTTGTGAGATCATATGATGACAGGTTTCCAATATATCAAGGGTAATGAAGTCTTGGACTAGCTAGATGGCCATCATGTAAGCCCCTGCTGCACGTGTGGCTCATCACATGTTTGACTTTTATAAGCATCAAAGGATCGCCCTGATCTTGATTGGCCTCACCTTCTGCCCAACCGAAGGAATTCATATTTTGATCTGTATATCTTGCTTCCACATGTTTTGCTTGAAAAATTATTAAATGGTGAAATATATGGAAGTTGGATGAACATCTTATGCTGAATTTTAAAAGAAGCATTTAGATCAAGATTAGTGATTGTTGCCATTTCTTTAGTGCTTGTTTTGATTCTAAGCTTGCTTGCCCATCAACATCCAACAATGACACTTATAATATATCTACTCATATATTTTCCTTGCATACAAAAATTAACCATGGGGCAATGGTGGCTAAAATGGGTCCTTATGATGGCTAATGGATTATGTCATGACAGGCCTTGCCTAGCTAAAAGATAAATATGAAACTCCTGTGGTTGTGACAGGGCATAGATCACCTAATGACTTGTCATCAGCCTAAAAATAATTGGCTGCAATTGGCTTACCATCTCCATTGAACAACTCAAGCATCATGGAGCTTTTGAATTGGCCTCTCTTGGCTTCTCAACAAGATGACAAGAACATAGCTGTCACCAGGAAAGGGAGGGTGTCTTGGAATGGACTGTGGCTGTGGCTGAGCAAATCCTTCAGTGCAGAGCACAGTTACAAGCCTCTCAACTTCATAGGGCCACATCACCAGCTAGCTACTTTCATAGATAAGGAGACATCCTAAGGGCTACAATGGACAGTGCCAAATCAGAATTAATCTCTGTGGAAGTTGGTATTGACAATGTACTAGTCAATTGATGTGGTTTGATCCCAACCTTTTGATTGATCTTTGTATGATGACAATTCTTTATCATTGGTTGGTCCACAAAAGGTCCCTCCATCACCAATCGCAGGCCTTCGATCTCCATCGGATGGCGACCGTCGGATACAGGTGGCGGCGGACACATGGAGGCCATGTGGAGGCATGACAGAGGTGGATGGGTTGGCACAAACCCTATGCCCATGCTGGATGTCTATTTCAAGCGTCTTCCTAGCGGTGGATGAGAACACCACATTTAAGGCTAAGAAAGTAAGAGAAGGTTGAGGAACAGTGAGTCATGGAAAATGACATCCTTGAAGTGATTTAGATCTAATGAAAGAAAAATAATGGCACACTTTATTTGTCAAATTTTTCATTGGATCTAATGAAAGAAAAAGAAGGTTGATGCATTCAATACGGTGTTGTCACAGCACAGTGAAAGTAGGGTCTGACGGACGTCCACAGGGCCTTGGTTGGTAAAAGAGTAAGACACACCATTCCCTCCTAAAACCTAAGAACAAACTTTTACTCTCTTGATAATAAATTTAATTCATCTCATTACCTCTTGTTTTATTTTCTTGCTTGTTATCTATACTTGTTTTAAATGCAAAGATTATGGCTAATAAATTAAATATAGATTTAAAGTTGCTATCATAGATTTTAGTATTATTTATACCATCCATTTTTACATCCATTTAATGTATAGGTAGGAGATCTTCTGAAGATATAGATATTTTTAGATATATAGATGAGAATTAACATTGTAGATCTTTAATTTAGATGATATATTGTTGATTTGATTATTCTGATTCAACACAGGCTTGCAAATTATGTGAATCATGTCCACTGTATTTGTAGATCAAAGATAAGTTTGATAAATTAGCAAATGTTAGTCAATTAGCAAAAGGGAAAGCTGAAAATATGGACCGGAAATATTTTAAACTCTCTTAGGAAGAATAGAGCTTTCATGGTAAGAATAATACATTTAAATGGATGATGCATCAGGGTGGATGAGGTCCATTCAGTAACAAAAGTTAGGCACATGACATCTGCATCACCATCCAATTAAGTATCCGGGGCACCTATTTTTTTTAAAGCTAAGGATACTTTGTTAATTATAATTCTATATTTAGATCTCTTCGGTCAAGTATAAACTTCTAAATAGGTATGCACTGTGCTCATTATAGATGACTTGTTTGCTTGGTTCACACAATAATTGACAATTAGTTTGTACGATAATAAAATATTATATAGCAATTCAGCCAACAGCATGAACAATATGTTTGGTGGATCAACCATAGATTAAGCTTGACTTATTTTACATGTGAGGTAATAATTGACTCATAGTTTCATAGGAAAATATAGGTTAATGGACTAACTCTTGCATAGATAATCCCATGGCTCTATTTTAAAAATAATATAACTGATTCACTAAGAAAGGCAAATGATGGATATACCAACATTAACATCCCATGCTTCATGATTACCAATTTCAAATCCAAAATTATGTTCGATATGAGATTCTCTATGTATATATGGATGTGGATGTTTTTGGCAATTTACTTTTGGATATAAATAAGCTGGGTATGTTGCTTGAATGTACAAGCATGGATATATATATATATCAACATACCATAAAAACGATGCTTTGTAACTTCAATTATATGTTCTGTTTATGATACTACAACTATTTTGTTGGTATTTATTGGTCAATATCGTTATATATGTGATTTATAATTAAAAATAGTTGTACTGAAACCTGTAAGAGATTTAAATATTATAAATAAAAAAGAACATCCAATCCATATATGTATTTCTTATCTATATTAGTGTCCATCCAAAAAAAAAAAAAAGGTTATAAATATGAATATTCCTCAATGCCACCCATGGCATCTCTCTCTCTCTCTCTCTCTCTCTCTCTC